>NSDO01000057.1:0-113574 GCA_002286825.1 Lagenidium giganteum | reverse complement strand
CGAGAACTCGGAGCTCAAGCCAACCCTGGAGGCTTTTGGCCACTCGCTTTAAGCAACTGGTCGCCCTGATCCACGACTCGTTAGTGCTCTCCTGTTGGAGATACTAAATCAATGAGGAAAATCTTCAGATCTCAAACCCACGTGGCCTTTTCGTTCGTCTGTTGTTTCTCATGTCGCATTAGATAGAATCCATTCGGATGAAGCCTTTCTGTTGAAATTGCGTGTTCATTCTAATCTTTAGCTGGTGAGGAGGGTGGTCTGTGGGATCTATCAATCCATCTCGTCTTGTCTGGCGAGATAACAGCAGTCCTTTGCGCTGCAGTGGAGGAGAGACCTTAGAAAGTGGAGCTTGCTCATCATACTCAATACTCTTGGTTGTTAACTGTCGTCTTTCTGCCCTACAAATTATCAAACGCGCTGAACTTGTCGCCTCCATTGTTCATCTGTTGGAACTGATCTTGCCCTGCTTGCAGCTGCAGCATTTGTCCAGGTCCGCCCATGCCATTGTTGTTGTTGTTGCCCATGCCACCCATGCCCATGCCCATGTTCATGTTGCCCATGTTGTTCATGCCTTGGTTGTACCCGCCGTAGCCGCCTTGTTGCTGCTGTTGCTGCTGTCCCTGGAGACCGTACGGTTGCATCTGCATCATCCCAGGGTTCTGCATTGCTGAGTTGCCCATCGCCAGGTTTTGGCCGTACGGCACCATGCCACCTTGCTGGTTACCGTAACCCACGCCTCCCATTCCTCCCATGTTGCCACCACCCATGTTATTGCCACCCATGCCTCCGGCTGGGAATGACATCGTTCGCGCGTTCTGGTTTTGAGTAAAGCCGCCCGCAGCCCCTGCTGGTGGCGTCGCTCCACTCATGTTCATGCCGCTGAACAAGTCACCACCGCTTGATGTGCTGGCAGGTGCAGCAGGAAGTGCTGCCATCAAACCGCTCAGATCCGACGAGACCGAGCTTGTCTTGGTGGGCTACGCATCAACATACACGAACTATCAGCAATAACGTTCACAGATTTTCCGCACAAATCACAAAAACACTAACCGAAGAGCCCGATGGCAGGTCCAGCAAGTCGCCCTCGGCATCCTTCTCTCCAGCTCTTCGAGATCGACCTCCTTTCTTCGCTCGTCGACGAGACGAGAACGATTCTGCACGCTCTGAAGCGGTCTCACCACCGCTTCGACGCTCGATCTGGCTCGTAGTCTGCGTTCTTCGGGAACCCAAATGAAATGGATCGTCAGAGTAAGGCTCTGGTCGAGCGTCTCCAGAGCTGCTCTTCGGTTCTTCCTTCTTCGGTGGCACAAACTCTTCCGACAACATCTTGTTCGCTGCAGACACGTAAGTCTCACGTTCTTTCGACGCCTCGGCCGCTTTAACCGCTTCAGTGAAACCTGCGGCGACAGTAGCACCGGTGGCCACCGAGTTGACCGAGTTCTCGGCAGCAAACACCTTGTCACGGTCTTGAATGACGGCCTTGAGCATGTCCTGAATCTTTTCACACACGCAGTCAAACTGCTGACTGTTGAGCGACTTCTCCCACAGCAACGGCGCCACTGCTGGAATGATGAGCGTGGCGATGAACTCCGGACCCAAGTGCTTGCCCAAGTTGTCGTAGCAACCCAAGATGCACATACACACTGCGGGTGTCTTGTCCGTCTGCAGGGTCTGCGCAAGTGTTGGGAGGACGCTTTCGACGAGCAGGTCCTTGTCAAACACATGGAAGGACTTGGCGAGCCACAACAGAGCGTTGACGCGGACCGACATCTGTGGTGGCTGCAAGATGAGGCGGTTGACACGCGGCAGAATGGTCTGCTTGAGGATGCGATACTCGAACAAACTGGCTTGGTCGACAATCTTATTGAGCACCGTGTCAAGAATCTCGGGCACGGTGCTGTCCAGCGCACGACAAAGCATCGGCACGATATGGTCGCGAATGTAGCCGTCTTCAGCCTTCGGAATGAGCGTCTCGAGAGCCGACACAAACATGAGCATGCACTGCACGGGCTCTGTGATAGCAAGCAATGGGATCATCATCGGTGCGATCGAATAACTGAACGTGTGCTTGTCCACCTTGCCAACAATCTTGAGCAGCGGCGTGATGGCAAACGGCGCCACTTGCTTGTTGATCACCGCAGCCTGCAAGCCTGGGATGACCATGTCTCGAAGCACACGAACCGAGAAGCCGTCAATGGCGTCAGGCAGTGCCTGCAAGAAGCGTGCCTGCGACGCTGGGTCCTGCTCTACCAAGCTCTGGAGGGTGCGCAATGTCTTGATCGGGCCAGAGTCGAAGAACTGCGAAGCCAAGAACGTACGGGCCTCTGGACGCTGCGTGGGCTGGACCGACAGCAACGCTCGGATGGTGTTGTGCAGCGCCACAGGCACCTGCGGTGGGAACGTGATCGGATGCAGCGTGCTAATCTTGTAGCCGTGCGTCATCTTGTTGCCATCACGGACGTCCAGCACGGGATTGCGTCCTCCATCAGCACGCGGTGGCACAAACAGCTCAAACACAAGCAAACCGAGCGAGAACATATCGGCGCTGCTGTTGAACAAGCGCGGCTCCGTCACGAGCTCTGGTGCGCAGTACTCAAGCGGTGGTTCCCAGCTGCCTTCCCACATCCCCGTGGTCGGGTTCTTGACGCCCGTAGACGTGTCCGTGCCGTAATACTCGCTGCGCGACGTGTGTCCCGGTTCAACGACGCGACAGAAGCCCATGCCTCCGAGCTTCCACTCGCCCTTCGGCGTGATGAAGACGCTGTGCGGACCGAGACTCATGTGCACGCGACGGCCTTCGCGGTGCAGGAAACTCAGCGCTTCGCCAATGTGCATCAAGCCACACGCCACTTCAAACTCGGTCAATCCAATCTCCAACACCTCGGGCGTCACGTTGGTCACGTTCGTAAAGTTCTTGCACGCATTGGCCAGCGAGCACGTGACGCGTTCGGTCACAAAACTGAGCGTGCGTCGGCTTTCCTCGTAGATCTCCTCGACCTTGAGCACGTGCGGGTGCCGCAGCAGCCGCAGCGTGCGCATTTCCTGCCGCAGCACGTCCAGCACGCGCTCCTGGTGCTCTTTCTTCTTGACCTTCTTGGCCAGCTCGTCCTTGTCGAACACGAAGATGCTCACTTCGGCGTTGTTCTTGCGCGAGACGCCCGGGAAGATCTTCCACGACAGCTCATGGCCGCCCGACGCCGTGCAATCGCGCGGGGTCTCGTAATGCTTGCTGAACTCCTCGCCCAGCACGCCCTGCACGGTCTCGGACACGGCCTTGGTGACGACGCTGGACAGCTTGTTGAACATCGTGACGCTGTGTATCTGTGGTGGAAGCAGCAGCGCACCAGATCACGCCCAGCCCACACGCAGTCGCTTGCTGTGCGGCGGTTCTTTCTTCGGGCGGTGCTCGCTTTGGGCGTGGCCGCCGCTGATTTGCTCCGGGGGAACGGCGGCGCCAGCGGGAGCGGTACGCGGTACCACGCAGGTGGTACGCAAACTATATAACAATATGTCGGACTAAGAGGGTCCAGCGTGATGCTTGTTTGATTGATACTATTATGGCAATATTAGGACTACGCTGGGGGGAGGGGGGGCTGTCTAACGAAGGCAGATTCTAACCTATTGAGGAGTGACGCATCGTCAAGATGTGGTCGAGCGAGGACCGGTTGGCTCTGGGTCACGCATTTTCTCGACTTGAGATGCATCGAGGATTTTGTTGAAGAAGCGCACTCGGCGCAGTATGTGGACTGGATTCGTTGTCACAAAATTTTCCTCGTAGCTAGAAGAAGGGATACACAAGGCGATCAATAGAAGCTGTAGCAGTATGAATGGGCAAGTATGAACGTACCATGAGACGGCCATGAAGGGCAAGATGCAGGAGACGACCGAAAGCAAGAATCCAAGCCAGAAAATCGGCATGCTGATCACGTTTCGCCAGACGCCTTGATAATCTTCTGTTGTTATGTTCACGAAGTCCATTACGATGCTTCCCAACAGGAAAAACAGCAGCGAAAATCCATAAAAGATTCGTGTAAAACTTGTCCAATTCCATGTCTCGCAGCACAACTGGATATGCACCACTGGAACAATATACCACATTGCAGTGACGCTGCTGCTTTGAAAGTCACCCGTGATGCCATTGGTGTTGACGCTTGCTGGTTGCTGAGCGATAAAGATCGAAATCAAAGTGAGCACAATCGCGTGAAGTGTCGCCCATAATGTTGAGCGAAGAACAGTTCCGATCGATAAGTATTCGTCCATCGATCCCGCGCGATACAACTCTGGGAACGTCTCAGCAACCCTCTCCGGTAGATCCGTCTCCAACACCGCTCGGATGAACACTGGTAACACGGTGAACACGACGTTGTAGCAACTAATGTACGTGCCGTCGAAAAATGTCTGCATACACCACGAATGGTGAGATGAATGTTGTTCAATCGCATTTTCCAGTAGCTTGTGCACGCATACCCGCCCAGCAAATAGGGATACCACACCGTAAATAAACTGCGGTAACGTGAATACCACGTTCTTGTAGAAGAAATGGTTGACGCACTGAGCGATGCGGATATATGATAATCGGCCTGTACAAACTCCATCAGTACGCACACGAGTTGGCCTTCGAATCAATTGTGCTTACCGTGAAACAATAGTAACCGACCGAGATGACTGAACTGTTGAATCGCATAATCGGCACTTCGAACTGCTTGCATACCTTCTTGCCCTGTAACACCGATACCGACGTGTGCAGCACGAATCATGCTCACATCATTTGCGCCGTCACCACTAACAACGATTGAAGGTGAGAATTTTATCTGATGCACAGGGCGGACGTGCAGCAACTTACACAGCCAGCGTTACATGAGGCACACCAGACTTGACCAACTCCACGACTAGTGCTTTTTGCAGTGGTGATGTCCGACAGACGATCACGGTCGACGACCTCAGCGCCAATCGCAAGAACATGTTGCGGTTGGTTGGCATCAGAGCGCATGTCAGTGAGGAACCTTCGATGACTA
Organism: Lagenidium giganteum; assembly: GCA_002286825.1. Taxonomy (NCBI): domain Eukaryota; phylum Oomycota; class Peronosporomycetes; order Pythiales; family Pythiaceae; genus Lagenidium; species Lagenidium giganteum. Next base: position 108,559 of record NSDO01000057.1, on the reverse strand, counting down.
GTGCTTGGGTTTGATTTTCTTGCTGGAATGTGGATGATGGAGTTAGTAAGCAATGCAATGGGTCGAAGAAGTGCCCTAAAGTTACCTCAGAGTCTCGCAGTGCTGTCTCAAGTTTCTTTGCCATCTCTTCTTTCGTCGATGCCCTTAAGATGACTTCCTTCATCCCCGGAGTGACGACACGGCAAAGTTTACCCATTTCTAGAGATGTTTCCAACTTGTCGCCTGTCAAGACCCAGATTTTCAATCCTGCTTTGTGTAGCAGCGATATCGTCTCAGGAACGCCTTCTTGCAGTTTGTCTTCCACAGCTGGAATGAGCTCACGTTAGCAATCGCCGATTTATACCAGCAGCCTTACAGACATACCGCTGGCTCCAACCAGGAGCATCTTTCGCTCGATTTCTTCGATTAACATATCGCATTTTGCATCTTTGGCATGGATATCCAGTTCAGCTTCGAGGAAGCGGGCTTCCCAACTTTCGTAATAGCTGTTCTCCTGCACAATTTCGTCGCACAATAAAGTAAATATCTGAAAATCAGGGTTACCGTCAAACAAACTCTTCGCACCAGTATTCGTTCTGCAAACAGCAGAATTCGATAGCCTTCGCCAGCGAACTGGGTCACGTGATCCATTGTGACCGCCTTCGGAGATAAGAACTCTTCGCATCGATCAAGGATGACGCTGTCGGCTCCTTTGCAAATCAGTTTGAGTCGGCCTTCAGCGTCGCGAACAATGATGGACATTCTCTTTCGATCGCTCGTGAAATGCAAGACGCGTAATACTTCATACGTGAGCGTGTACGTCACGGTCTTTAAATACGATTTCTCCCGGCCCTCTTCAGTGAGTGATAAGAACATATGTTGACCGTTTCGACCAAGAAGCTTGACGCCCATTATTCCAGCACCTCGAACTAGCGCACACTCGTCGGGGGAATCGGAGTTGTATCGAACATCACCAGTTGCACTGTCGGATTCACAAACGACAGTGTGACAAATTGCCATGGCAAGAGCCAGTCTACTTTCTGTCGTCTCGAGATTGCGAAGAAACCCACGAAAGCATGCCAGACTCCTCATTTCGCCCACTGGCCCTGGTGCTGGTGGCAGAGGTGAATCCATCCTCCCTGACTGGTTGTTTGCCGGCGCACCAACTTCGCGAGGTACAACGTCCAACGAAGATATCGATACAGCCCGTGGTGGATCCTTCCGATCGACCATCCCATAGACATAGCCATCCACACTACAACGTCGGAAGACCATCTGATTTTGCGTCAAAGTCCCGGTCTTGTCAGTGAAGATATACTTGACCTGACCGAGCTCGTCAGTTAGTGATGTGGTGTTAGCGAGAGCCCCTTCGCCTCGAGAATTTCGCATTTGATCATCCCACGAAATGAACTTCGCGTGCACCGTCTTGATGAACTCGATCGTAAGGACGAGTGAAATCGGAATGAGAGTGTTCAGCAGCACAACGAACGTCAGAAAGATGTACAACAACTGCAGCGCAGGCGTGTCGCTGGCAGTATCCAGGTACCATGTGGCGTCCTTCAGATGGCTTTTTTCGATGCGATGAAGAATTGTGGCCACAGCGCACAAAACCACTTGGAGAATGAATATGAGGATCACGATTCGACTGGTGAGGTTTTCGACATGGCTCAACTTGTGATGCTGATGGCGAGCATTTTTCATGATCTTTGACTCATGCCCGGTGTATACAACGAGCAAGTTCGCCCACTTGGTGTTCATCAAAGTCGATCCTCGCAATAGGAACTGCTTCTCGCTCAAACTGTACAGCTTGGCATCGATTGAGATGTTTCCAGAAAATCGATAAAGATCTTGGTCTGGCTGTTCGCACCGAATAAAATACTGTTGCTTGTTTCGGTCTTCTTTCTCAAATGCCAGATTCAAAGTTGAACGCAAAGCTTCTCTCGTTTTCAGATTTGCTTCGCCATCAAGATTGCTTGTGTCGATGAAGCACGACCCTGCCAGAGCAATCGTCAATCGAAAATGCAAGAAGAATTCTGCTATAGCTCGTTAAAACATACCGTTTTCTTCACTGCTGGACAAGATTACACCATCCGCAGGAATTAACTCTCGCTCATATACTCGCACGATGTCCCCCACTTCGATAGACTCCCACATCACTGTCTGTTGCTCAAAGTTTCGCACGACGACAACAGGTTTCTGGTTGATTAAGCGATCAGATTGTCGCTTTGCCTGCGCGAAATACACACGTTAGTTGTCGCCGCGTGAAGCCGATCGTAGTCTCACGGACCTGGTCTTGCACAGCTTCTCGGATGAGGCTAACCCCAACAACTGCGATAAGCGGTGCTACCGCTGTAATTGGGCTGATGGGGGAGATGTTACTTGGCATGCTCTGAAGGATGGCGATGGCGAGAAAGTACATGTTCGTGGGCTGCAAGAATAATAGAGATCATGGCCACCACGATCAGTGCCTGAATGCCGTGCTTACGAATGCATCATCATGAGTGTGCATAACCCACCCGCCGAAACTCTTGCCACAAACATAAGGGCAAGAAATTCACCCATGTGTACTTGGACGTGCGGATTTGATTCGAGATGTATGTGGGTTTGATGTGTGTTGTTTCATCTCGCTGGATGTGGAAAGGATCGACAATGCGGAACGGCCGGTCCGACACACTGCTGCGCTCCATCTCGTTGACGTGTACCGAGCGCTTGTGCGCCCACCGAGCACTCCGCCCACTCCGTATGATGCCACCGTCCCGGCAAGGCGCGAGCTCGTAGTCCAAGCCGTGGCCGTGATCGTCGACCAGATCGTGGAAGCTGTCGCCACAGTCGCAACCGTCTTGATCTCGCTGCTTTCACTCAATAAATCCCGGGGTGCGACGGACGGGCTTGCTGCCGCCACGGGCGTCGCCGTCGCCGTCGCCACCGACGCAGGACGCCTGGATCAACGCGTGCAGCGCTGCCTCTGGGCTCGTTTCCGCCACACCGCGCGCGGCAGTCGTGCTCGCGCGCACCGCCGTGACGACGTCGTCTTGGGCCGGAGCTGCAGCAGGCAGGGGGCAACGCGCGTGCCGCTTGTCTCGTCGCCTGCCAATCGACACACACACACACACGCACGCACACGCCCGCAGCACGTTGGTTCCACCTGCAGCGCCGCAGCAGTGCTTGGGCGTGGCCGTCGACTTGGTCTGCGCCGTGCTCTGCCTTGTCGGCGGTCGCTCGTGGGGGCGCGCCACGCCGCCACCGCCGCCGGGGGTTTTGCCGCTCTCGCTGGCTGGGCCAACCCCAAAGAGCTATTCGAGTAAACCAAGCCACAAGGGAGTAGTGCCCACAAAGGGAGTCGAGCGTGTTGGGGGTATGACCAAGATTAGCTCACCAAGTAAGCACGCAGATGGGGTCCGGGCCCTGACCCCGTCTTGGCGTGGCTTGGTCTGAGCGCCTGAGCGCCCGAGCGCTCCCAATACAGTCGCGCTCGTTTCTTGCTGCTGTTGCTCCCGTGACTGTGTCGAATAGGTGCAGTGCCATGTTTGCTCGATACCCCTTGTCCCTTGGGTGTCGAGACGTTTTTGCGTCAGGTGCACTCAAACCCGGCGTGACGAGTATTTATACCCGCGCACGAGGGTACCTCTTTCTCACCCTCCTTCGCCTGCGACCAAGGTGAGCTTTCAGTTGATCGCTGGCTGGTCGTTGCCGTGGGGTGGTGTGAGGGGCAGGGCGACGCGGCAACACCCCTTCAAGGTATTCTTGCAATTCGTCTCACTTGGGGTATACCCTGTTGGTTCGAATAGAGGTTGATAGCATCACGTGTATACTTGGTGTGGCACAACTAAGTCCATCAACTAAGTGATTGATTCAGTCTATTGATACTCATCGGAATGCAATAAAATATGAATTTTCCTCAGACTTGAACGTCCCGATCGAGCTATTCCAGACCAGCCCAACGGCCTTGGTTGAGAAGACGGAGGTGAACCAACGAATACGAAGGCCGCACGCTTCCTGCTTCGTGGAAACTAGGAAGCCAGCAATGAAGGGCAACAACAGTGTGGCGCCGTCCCCAGTGGATGCACCGTCAAAGAAGGCTAAGCATGGGACGCCCGCGCTGGGGCGAGCAACGCCTGAGCACCAGCAATCTCGACGCGGTAGCGAGCAACTGGCTATGATCAAGCAGCGCATGTCGACGTCAGTCGGCCGCTATCGACAGAGCATCGTGTGGGTGATCGCGACGTGTGTCGGCGTGAGTGCGACGAACACCCTGTTCTTCGGTATCACATTGACCGCACTGGCCTACGACATTATGGATGGGCTGTATGCAGATTTATCGGCCACCACGAGCTTCCAGCTGGACAACTTTCCTGCATACACGACGACGGTACCGCTCAAGGACTGGGGCTACGCACCATGCGATACGTGGCTGCAAGACCTACTTATTGTAGACCCAGCCGCCGGTGACACGACCGATACGCTGCAGGTCTCAAACGACATCAAGAACTACCTCGAGTACGAATCTGTTGTGTCGATCACACAGATGATGAAGAAATATACTGGACAACCTCTTCCACCACAAGACGCGGCCTTGAACTCGGCCTGTGCTGTCTTCCGCGATGGATGGGGAGTCATGTATGCCATGGGCAACCTACACACCGAGTATCTGGCACGACTGAGAGGTCTGGAGACGCTGCACTGGGTCGATCGGCATCGCGAAGCCTTTCCAGGAATTCTCGACTATCTCGACCAGAATCCAGACGCACATGTGATGATTTATTCCATCATCTGGAACCACAAGGAATCGACTGCATCAAATGGCTCGCCACCACCAAATTTGGCAGGATCAAAGACCATATTGCTGCGATTGTACAAAGGTGACGTCAAGACCGGCGAGATTCGACTCAACCCGAAAAACAAGGACGAGGTGGACTTCCACCATGGACGAGAATTCATCGCTGAAGCGGTCAAGTGGGGCTATACGCTCAACAGTTGCGACGACACGTGTTTGACGAGACTGCTACAAGTCAACGGTACGTATACTGACGAACAAATGACCAAAGCCTGTGGCAAGGTGCTTGCGGAAGGTGGAACATTTCTCGCGCAGCAGCTTCATTACCCGCTGTCAAGAACTCCGAATCCGCCTGCACCACAACTTCTGCCGTACCAACAGTTTGGAGCGAGTGCGATCTTGTTGGCTTACATTGTGCCAAAGGGAAAAGGACGTGACTTCGTTTTCTCAACTCGTGATACATGGACTGGCACATACGCCTCCCGCTTCATCGCTGTCACAAAAGTCATCTCGTCTCCAAATTACGAGCCCGTGGTCGAGACTGGTGTTGCTGGTGGTGTTCGAGGTGGTCATTTGGGACCGCAGTGCACCAATTCCGTGACAACGCTATCCGAGCGACAAACAGGGACCTACGTGGCTAATGGGACGTTTGCGTGCGATATCCAGATTTTTCTGTACTTGTTGTCGATGATTGTGGGCAATGGGGTGCATTACATCCCGACATACTTGCGGAAGATCAGCGTCATCTACATGCTAAGTCGCCCCAGTGTGTTGTACATCGTCATGATCCAGTACGCGCTTTGGAACTATTCCAACGTTCCATCGATGATTCATCTTGTGCGTGTCAATTATCGTAGCTCGTGGACAAACCTGCGCTTCATCAAGAACGTGATCATGACTTCGTATCTCGTTGCTATCGGCTTGTACCGAATTGTATTCGAGCAACAGGTTCGATCGTTCAGTATTGTGATGATTACAGCGTCCGTTGGGATTTACTACGGATTTCGAGTCGGACTAGCTCATGGCGATATGGCGAAACAAATCATCGACAACATCAAAGACGTTCGGCTTCAGAATACTGTCTCGACCGTTCAGGATCCTGCGTGCTTTTTTGCGAGCATTTGTTATCAGCGCGATGTGGTCGGAGAGTTCTACCTGCGATTGTATCTACCAATTGTAATATTGGTTTTGGTCATCGTCATCGTCGACAAAGTCCACCAAAAGTTTTCGATGCACAGAAAACCCAGCCCCAGTGCTCGGTTTCTGGCTGATTCTAACGCTGGTGAAGCTGCGCTGAGTTGTTTTGAAAGTAGCTGCCTGCTTTCTTCTATGCGAGAATACTTTGGCCACGATGGTGACTTCTATGGCGACGACGTAAACGCGTCATGGTGCGTGAAGGAAGAATACATGATCATGAGCGGCTACTCAATAGCTGCGGACAAGACGTACATCGTCCGCAATCGTGACCTGATTTGCCTTTGGATCTCAGAGCTGGTTCCGCCAGTGATTCTACGGTCAAGCCAGATTAACTTGAGCATGACGTACTGGCCGGTTATCGATGGTCACGTCCAGTTGGGGCGGCACTTCGTGATCGACGGGCCTCTGCGCAACAAGCGCGTCGCTGCAGCTCGTTGTGGGCCACAAGCTGCGAAGCCAAGAGCGAAGAAGGCAGCGGAGGAAGCACCCTCGTCGTGTCTGATAGACAAGGCGAAGCCGTCTCAAAACCGCTCATAGATATGTTTTCTCTCCAGCTCAGGATAGTGGTCACACATGGCACAGTGCAGATGTCCACGCGCAACGAGCGATTACCACTAGTACGGCCAATTTAAGCAGCGTAACTATGGGACAAGATCGTAGACTTGCTATTCTCATCGCCCCAAATCCAGAATCTGTGTCCTATTTGCAGCAGGTGAGCCGATTTCCAAGTGCAAAGCGGAGGTCGTTGTTTGGGGGATGCACTGCAAAAGCTGGAGCATCCCTCGTGGTCGTGGTCGACTCGGACGCGCTTGAATGTGCTGTGCGACCGCGTGTCTCCCGACGCTTTACTCCGCGCCTTCCGACTTCGTCGCACTGCCCGCTGCTCCCACACGCTGCGGCTGAGATGGCGCATCAGCACAATGACAAGACATCTGTGGCGTCGAAGGTCACGCCGACGCAGAATCGGCCTGGCCCTGGCATGAGTGTAGTGTCGGAGAACGAGAACTCCAGGCAGTCGCACAAGACAAGCAGAGGACGCCTGTCGTTTGCGCTGGCAGGGTTTGGCAAAGCTGAGGTGGTTCCAGCATCCAATCGAGTTTCTATGAAGGTAGCTGAGCAGGAGCGTCTCGTTCGCATGACGCTTTCGACGCAACAGCACAAGTACATGCTGTACCCCGACTCAGTGGCGCGGTATTGGTTGGATCTGTCGATGGCATTTATCACGATCATGCTGATGTGGCGGGTGCCGTACGCACTAGCGTTTGGAGACCATAACTACGGGTTTTGGCTGGTATTTAACAAACTGACGGACGCGATATACATGATTGATGTCGTTGTGAATTTTCGGTAAGCGACCTTTTCGTTTCTGTCTTGCATTCGTTGCTGACACGTGATGCTGTTACGTTGTTGTACACAGAACTGGCTTCACGCACGATGCCGACGTGATCATGGATAGCAGGAGAGTTGCGCGTCGATACTTGAGAGGATGGTTTCTTATCGACTTCGTTGGCTCGATCCCAGTGGAGCTCATCGTGGGTAGCGATAGCTCTGGGATCGAACGCAAAGCTGTCAAAGTGTTTCTCAAGCTTCCGGTGAGGCTTGAGCATGTGGATGATTTGAGTGGTTGATCATAACTGACGATTTCTTTCACTCAAACAGAAAATGTTTCGAATCGCAAGACTTGTCAAATTTGTTCAGTGCGTAATGGCAGCACCACACATTCCTGCCTCACAACTCAGTGCATTGTCTTGTTGTCTACAGGCGATACCTCAAGTACGCATACACGATGCAAATCATTATCGGATATCTCGCAGTACTTCACTGGTCAGCGTGTTTGTGGGCGGGGGTTGTGCTCGACTTGAATGATGATGATGATAACCTCACTGCTTACGGAGACTCGCTTCTTGTTGCTGCACAACTGCTATTGAGCTCGACGTCGCCTCAAGTCAAGTCCGACTACTCGGTCCTGTGCGCTTTCCTCTGCATACTTGGGTTTGCGATGCATAGCGTTACCATGGCGAGCATTACGGCTGTAATCATCAACTCAACCAGCCGCGCAGTACAATACCAAGAAAAAGTTCGCCTCGTCATGAGCGATTTGAAGGCACTCAAAGTGCCGCGTGAGATCCGAAAGGCAACAAAGTCGTACTACGATACGATCTGGCGCATGAAGAACACCTCAGACCGATATGAAAAGGCCATCTACGAAGACGAAGATTTATCACCAGCACTGCGTTCTGAGATTGCACTTTACATTCATCGGGGGCTAGTGGCAACGGTTCCTCTTTTCCAGGGATGCTCAGATTCGTGCTTGGCTTGCGTGGTGATGAAGCTAAAGACCCATCTGTACATGCGAAGCGACGTCATTTTCCACAAGGGCGACCCAGCGAATTCCATGTTGATCATCAGTCGCGGAAAAGTCAAGGTGATCTCGCCAGACAACGACGAACTGCTCGCTGTGCTCAAACAAGGATCTTTCTTCGGGGAAATCGGATTGCTACGAAACATGACGCGCTCCTGCACTGTGATTGCCGGCACGTTCTGTGAGCTCAAAAGCCTTCAACGTCAAGACGCCGAAGAAGTGTTTGATCTGTATCCGCAGATTTACGATCGCTTGTTCGCCGAGGCTGAGAAGAGACGCCGTGACACAAGGCAAAAAGCCAAACTCTACAACGTCAAGGTTCTGGATAATGCTCACGCTGTTGACGTAAGCAGCATCGACGATGTCGCGGAAAACGGTCAGCAAGTCAACTCACGGCCATTCACTCACGGATCCGAGGCCGAGCACTCTGGAAGCTCGCAGACTGGTTCTTCGCGGTTCAAACTCGTCCGCGGCAACTCACAAGGAGAAGACGGTGCGATCCTCAACAGCGAGCTCGACAACATGCAACTGAGCATCGAAGAATTGCAACGTCTACTGGAAACCTTCAAGGAAACCCAGCAGAAGATGGCGCGACTGAACGAGCGTCGACAATCACTGCACCAAGTCCTCAGCACCCCACCTGTGCTCTTACCTTTGGTCAAAGTCCCAGCACCGCAGCACGGCTCGCCAGCAGAGAAAATCGTGCGAAGAAGTAGCAGCTAGGTCTTAGATATATCAGTTTTTCAAAGTAGTTTGAATTATAGTGACATGTCCATGCATAAGGACAGCCACAATTCATGTTGCCGATAGTGGTCGGCCGGTCACAATACCATACAGTGACATTAGATCGCGAAGAGTCACATGGCTGGCAAGCCATGGCGAAAAGCGTGGAAGAGCTCTCGGACAGAGCTGGTCGACGGACGTCGCCGCCAGCGCGCCATTGACGGATGGCGTACCGCGACCTCACCGAGCGCTTCCGCGTGCGCCGCACCAACCTGCGCAAGCGCAATTTGCGCTTCCAGCAGCTACTGCAGCTCAAGGACGTGTCGCCGTTTGCGGCGTTCACGCAGAAGAAGAAGTCGCGCGGCATTGAACGCGCACTGCTGCAGGAACATGGCGAGTTTTCAGGCGTGGAGCTGCATGTTGAGGCGCAACCGGACTGGGTCCGCTTTGCCGATGACGCCAACGAAGCGATTCGATTGCTGCATGTCAAAAGTACGCATGGACTTGGGTGTATATGGCAGAGATAGTGACCATTGTCTCATGCGGTGGCTGTGTGTGTGTGTGTGTGTGGTGGTAGTGGAATACCTGCAGGTTGTGCATACTCGGCGCTTGATGATCCGGTTCGACGACGCGGAGGAAGAGCACGACCGCGACATCGACCATCTGACGCAGGAGATCACTGCGCTGTTCCAGCGCGCGGATCGCTCGCTGAAGCAGATCCTGAAGCCAGCGCTGGGCCAGAGTGTGCCCGTCACGCCGGCAGACCGTCTGGTGCGTCTGAATACGCAACGCTCGATTGCCAGTCGGCTGCAAGAGCTGTCGTCGCGCTTCCGCAAGAAACAGCACGACTACATGCAGCGTCTCCAGGTGCAAAAATTCGGCTCCGACATCTTTGATCTGGAACAAGCGAACCGATCGCACAACGGCTTTGAGGTCAGTAACGGATGTGAGCAAGTGCTCACGCATTGCGCTGCATCGATGCTGTGCTGATGGATGTGCGAATAGTTATATGCTATGAACGCCAAATGAACGTTTTTGGATGCCAGAACTTTCGAGATCGAGGCGCGCGATGCCGAAATTCAACGCATCGCCAAGTCCGTCTCTGTGCTGGCGACAGTGTTCAAAGAAGTTGCGGACATGGTCATCGACCAGGGCACACTCATCGACCGCATCGACTACAACATGGAGCAGGTCAGAACAGTATCAGACATAATGACCGATGGTTGTGACTTTCTGACATGGAGTCGCCTGGACCACAGGTGGTTTGCCGAATGCGCGCTAGCACCAAGGAACTGATGAAGGCTGAGCAATACCAGCGCAGCACTCGACCAATTCGCTGTATCTACGCACTGTTGCTGCTCAACTTCGTGTGCTTCTTGATTTTGGTTGCCAAGCACTCTTGAATCGGCGACAAACCAACTCGACCCCTACCCACGTCGACGTAAGCGGAAAGCTCACTGCTGTTTGCTAGTCGTGATTTTGAATGGATTGCGCTCACAGCTGTACTGTGAGCATTCTCATCGATCAACCAACGAGACGGAGAGACTGAACAATACGAAGTTAATGGAACAACCGCCGGGCGCAATAAATTACCAGTTCGATGCCAAATTTCTGCATCACTTGTTATGCCTATCGTGTCGGCGCTCCTTCACTTTTACTCACTAGCTTTTCTTCTGCACAGCTTGTTCCAGCAGTGACATGATGTGCGCGCGCATTTCATCCTTATAGCCGAGCTCGATCAGTCGCTGGTTGAACTCGGGTAGAGTCGAGGTTCCACATGCCAAGCTACTCATCCCGAGCATCACATCTGTCAGCACCATTGGATCTTCGATCTTGAGCAGAGCTTGACGATCAATGACGCCCATAGTCGGGAACGAGATCTTCCACAGCTCACGAAACTTTTTGTCAGCATCGGCACCACCCAGGACGCTGTCCGTCGACTGAGAACGCTTCATCGTCGGCGACGAGAACGAGCGACGGAACGGCGCGTTTTGGTGCCGGCGATCCAAGGCGTCCTCGGTTCCAAGAATCGATTGGTATCGATCGCGCGCCTCGTTATCATCCAAATGCGAGTCCGACTTCTTTGGAGATCGACGATCGTGGTGCTTCAGCTTGTGCATGCTATCCTGAATGTTGCCTGCCTTGCCAATCGAAACCAACACGACGGCTTCGTCAGGGAGTTGCGTCAGGTCGCGGACGGGATCGCCATTTTCTGTGGCAATGTCAATAATCTGCGACGCCTTCACATCGAAGCGAGTCTTGATCACGTCGAGGATGACCTGCGACTCGGTGCCTTCGAAATACGAGATACAAACGGGCTTGCCAAACGTTGACAAGCTGTTGACGTTGAGATGTTTGCATCGAGCATACCGAAGGTGCAAACCTTTGCGTGGTCTTGGCAGATTGATCTTCCACAGTCGGTTGACGCAGACATCACAGACTCGTCGAGGCTTGCGGATCTCTTCGATGCTGATCGAATGCTTTTCTCTTTCCACTGGAGCTAACCGCGTCGACGTGCACTTGCTACAGAATTCTTTTTTACAATAACTGCATTTGTGCTTCCATTCGAGCAACGAGAACAGTTTGCTGCACTGCGAACAGATCTCCGACTTGCGATTACGCATTTGAAACGGCACAGGACGATCTGGAATCTGGTGCTGGAGCAGCATGTCGAGCTCTTCGTGCGCGATGCTATTGCCCTTGTATAACCGGAATTCTTCGTCCATCAGTGATCGCAGAAACCCTTCGTTCGGGTAAACAACGCCACGACTGGCTAAGGCAAAGTTAACGGCCGTCACCAATGACCAGTTGTTCGAGCGCATCAAATACATAATCACCAGCGTCGCAGACCGCGAAATTCCTTGCGTGCAATGCACAAGGACACGGCCGTGCTGCATCCGCTTGGCTTCTTCAATGAACGCGTAGACATCATTGAAAAACGCCGAAATGTCGGCATCTGGACGATCTTTAATCTTGACTTCAAAATACTTGACGCCCTCATTCTCAAACACGTTCTCGGTGTCGAGGCTCGCATTGACGATGTGGGTGATGCCAAGGTTTTGGACCACGGCTTCCGACTGTGCGTGCCACATGTTGCCCAGAAACAAAAATCCTTCGAGGATCTCATTCGGATAATTGACGTTGTGCGTGCCACTCTGCGTGCGTTTGAGTCCCAGCGCGATCTCGTCCAATATCGCCGACGTCGTGTAGAACGGATACCGATACTTGAAAGTCAGAAAGCCATCGTACAGCGTCTTGACGCTCGTGACCATGCCGTCGTCCACAATGAGCAGTTCCAGCCGCCGGATCCAGGCGCGTTCGTCCCGAGGTGAGCCGTCCGTGGTTTTGACCGCGTCGCCAAAGAGCACGACGTCACGGAGCTTGCGCTTCTTGGCCGCGAATAAATACTTTTGCTCCGACAGCATGGCGGCCTCGACGTCTTCGATTGTCCGCGCGTCGGGGATGGGTGGGATGGAGATGGCGGACGGGATCGTGTCTTCTTCGAAGGCCTCGCGCGTCCGCGTGTCGATGAGGATGATGCCACGCTGCGCTTGGACCTGGTTGTACAGCCATCGGCAGTTGACGCGTCCTGTGCGCACCTGGCGCTTGCGCACGACGGCCGGCGGCATGGTCGTGGGCGACGCCAGCGTCAGCGCCGTGGACGTCGCGGCGTGATTAATACTGTTACTCGTGGGCTCGCACGGCGGTGGCAGCTCTTCGCCGACCGACATGCTGGTGGCAAACAACGCCGCCGGGTTCGTGAGGGGCACCGAGTGATGATAACCGACGGCCGCGTCGTCGACGGGGCGTGGGCGTGCGTGCGACGCAGCTCCAGATGCAGATGCGCTCGTGGACGGCAGGTTGCGCGGCAGCGTGAAGCTGGTCGTCGCCAGGCGGTTGCCAGTGTGCTTGTTCAGCTCGAGGTTGGAGAGCACTGAAAACGAGTCCCCCACTGGCCGATTGTGCATGTGGCTGGGCCAGCGCGTGAGTCACTCACGGCGTTTGCGTCGAGCAGGGCTGGCCCGCCGTGTGTCCGATCGACCGAACGATGTGGATCGACCGAGCGATGTGGATCGACCGAGCGATGTGGATCGACCGAGCGATGGGGAGCTGCTGTTCCTGGGGAACGACCGTCCCAGCAGGCAGCAGTAGCGCAGCGCGATGCACAGGCGCGGCTTGCACGTGGCTTGATGGCGTGGCTTGGACGCCGCCGCCTGAGCTGTGCTTCCCTGCTCGGCTTCCGCGCTTTGGGGCTTGAGGCGGCGGCAGCAGCAGCAGCAGCATGCACGTGCGTGCGTGCGTCCGCCCAGAGAGGGTGGGTGTTTTACCACAGTGCTGCCGACGGGACCATCACTCTGCGCGCAGGTTTCCGCGGTGGCGATTGGCTGAAATCCGGCCACGGGCATGGTGTGACTCACAGGAGAGTGGGAGGGCGGCTGAGAACGCGTGGAAATGCATACCCTGTGATTAACAATGAGGGTCACGAGAAGGTAGGTGAGGGGACGCACACTGTGAGAGTGGATACCCTGTGCTGGGGTGATCCGAGGGCGGCCGGGTCGCCAATCCCGGCGGACATCCAGTGTCGCATCTGGGTCAACTGCACGTCTCGCTCTCTCACGTGCGGTGGCGGGGATGGATGACCAAGGCCTTGCGGGTGGCAGTAATGCAACGGATCTCTTGCCCGCAGCATTGGCAAAGGCCACGGCGGCCGCGGTCGGTCCGTCATCTGCGTCTGCCATTTGAGGCTTGCTTGGTGTCACTCAATGTTGATGATTGCGTCCAACCAAGCATACTGGTGGTGACCCAGATGTCAGAGCGTGTGGCCCTTCGGGTACCTGAGAGCAGGCAGATGCTGGATGGAAGGTGACAGACACATGCTCTATGAGCCGACTGACTGACTGGATGAATGAATGCATTGGTCCTGCGACATCGGTCGGTGGCCAATCCATCAATCTAGCCAGCGAGGTCAACATCACAGATCGGAACCATGGCCATGGCACTGCTGGTTGCCCGGCGGCTCCGGCTCATTGGGTGGAAGGTTGGAATGCTTGGTGCGCGAGCGGTGCGCGTGGTTGCGCATGCATGCGCAACCGCATGGGCGCTTGACACGTGCTTCTAGCGTCGGCCCATTGGCTTTACATGATATCGCATCGCGCTGGTGGCGGGTTCGGGACGGGCCGGTCTGGTAATTGCTGCCACAACAGCGCGTCGAGTTCGGTTGGAAACGTGAGGCTGGACGCGCTGGAGCGGAAGATGCGGCGCTCTTCGTCCATCAGTGCGCGCACAAAGCCCTCGTTTGGGTAGATGATCGGTCGGCACGCGGCGACGCGATTGAACGCCGTGACGAGGGACATCGCTTGCTGCCGCATGAGAAACATGATCACCAGCGTTGCAGAACGGGACATGCCGTGCGCGCAATGGACGAGCACTCGAGGTGGTCGTGGTGACGGTGGTTTGGTCTCGCGCGACGCTAGCCATCCACGGTACGCCGCGTCGAGGAATGCATATGTTGGCGCAAAATGCGCCGTAATGTCGGCGTCCGCGACATCTAGGATCTGGACTTAATGGTAATGGAGGAACGGCGGCTCTGTCTCGAACGCGTTGGGGGCCTCAAGCGACGCATTCACGACGTGCGTGATCCCAAGATTCTGGACGATGTCGAGCGAAGTCGCGTGCCACTTGTTGCCGAGGAACAGGAAGCCCTCCATCACTTCGTTCGGATAGCTGGGCACGTCGAGAATGCGCTCAGTCGCCAAGTCTGGGGACACCGCAGCTAGACCGACGGTGGTGTAGAACGGATAGCGATCGAGAAATACGTCGAAGGTGTCGGACACCGTGGCCACTGCCAGCACCACGCCTTCATCCACAAGCCATTGAGAGAGCAGATGCTTCCAGCTGCTCTGTGGTTGAATGCCTGCATTGCTGTCCAACGTGTCTGCTTGGTCGTCGAAGATGACCACGTGCCGCTGTCGGCGTTGCTGGAAACCTGCCAAGTGGGAGCCACTGAGACTGGCTTCCACGTCGGCCACGCTCGTTGCAGAGACCGATTGCAGCACGGAGATGGCGGACAGGATCGTACCAGCTTCGTATTGGGCTTTGTTTCGTGCGTCAATGACAAGAATGCCCAGACGGAGCTGGTTAAAGAGCCATTGTGCGTCAACCACGCCAGTCGCCACCATCGTCGATGCCCGGCGACGACACTTATCACCAAATGACGTGGACCACGCAGTCCAGCAGGACATGTGGTCCACTTCAATTTAAAGAACCTATCAAGGGCAACACCCGCCAACTCGATAAGGTGATGAACCTTAGTATAGCTCTTCGACAAGAGCAACACTTGGCGCCTTTATATAGCGCGAAGCAGTCGCATGCATTGTTGGCACACGTGCCTCTTCTCTTCATTCTGCCATCATCAACGACGATGGCAACCAAGTCGTTCGCGTTGCGGCTGACGCACAGGGTGGTTTTGGTCATCTGGTGGCTGACCTTGCTGCTTCATCTTGCATGTACAGCGTGCTATGCGGTCACTGCCTATGGCTACTACTTCCTCCCAAGCACACTTGTCATCTGGGCTGTTATCGCTTTCCACATTGGCATTGACCCACAGTACTTCCCCGTGCTCACAGGTCTCTTCGGAACGATGGCATTGGTGCACATGGTCATGGCGCTCCACATGATCATCGCTTCAGTGCGAGCTGGTGAATGGAGTCTGGGGGACAGATCGCAAGCCGCAACGCGTGAGCCATTCCGCCGGAAGAATCAACGGGATCGTGGCCTACAACGGATCTCACGATTGTTGCTGAGGGTGTACAACGCTACGCTTGGTTCCACTGGTCCGCTTGGTATCGAGCACCCGAACTTCGAACAGGTATTGTTGGCCCGTGGCCTTCTTCAGCTGGTGCTACAGACCATCCAAGCGTACAGAATGGGGAATACTTTGGCAAATCGGTGGCTCAACTGGATCGTTGTCTCGTTGCTTGTGATCAAGTGCATGTCGATGCCGATCATCTTGCACCGCATCGACCACCCGGGACTGGCTCGGTTCCTCGCGATCGTGTTCAGCATGGCACTTGACTTCATCTTGTTCACTGTTCTTCCATGCATGCTCATCATGCCTTACTACAACGCTTATAATCCGATCACACGCGACTTCGCCACCGTCCACTACTTTACCGGCAGCTGGATGATCGACATGTTTAACCACTTCTCCATGATGGTGGTCCAGTCTGGCTGGGACGCCGCACAAAAGCTATTGGTTGCTGCCAATCTAGCGACGTGCATGCTTACTTGCCGATATATGCTGCAGGACCAAGAACCACTTCAAAGACCGAGTGTGATTCAACCAGTGGCTCCATGGACGCACGGACCGAATTCTCTCATTATGGTTTCCCAACCTCGTTCAGCGATGACGTCCCCCCGTCACCTTATTCTCGTGAGAAGGACTCCCCAAGAAAGATGGTGGGCTTGCTGCATGTCAACGTCCAGGGCGATGAAGCAGCACGCCAATCGCGTGGTGTACGGGCTATACGTTTGCACGGGCATCGTGATTTTTCTAATGGCCGTTCGAACCGCGGCCATTCAACGCAAAGACCCACATGGTTGTGCCGTCAAGGCTTATCCGTGGCTCGGTGACAAGCCCGCGTGCACCCTGCTGGAAATCGATTGCGACAATGCTAACACGACAGGCGTCAGCAATGACATCGCCACTTTGATAGCAGAGGTTGATCCCTACCGCGTGCTCTACCTTTCTTTCCGTCACTGTCCTGCGCTTGAAGTGCCCCAAACGATCCAGACGCTTGAAAACCTCAAAGTGCTGCGCTTTGACAACTCCACCATCGCTCAGTGGACTCAAGAAGCTGCCATCACCAACACGCACCACAAGCACTTGGTCATGGTGCTGCTCACGCGCGTCAACCTAACCAATATCCCTGAAGGCTTTCTCGACCCAGACTTTCCTCAAGGCTTGCAGGACATCGAGTTCTGTGTCACCAACCTCTCGAGTGTTCCCGATCAGTTGGACAAACGATGGCCTCGAGATATGTGGTTCACCATGGACCACGCTCGGTTTGATGCCATTCCGGACACGTTCGTTCGGATGCAACCGGGCTATCTGTCGATGTTTGGCAACCAGATCACGAAGATTCAGGCAAGTGCGTTGCTGAACCACGCCATGGTCGAGTTGAGTGGCAATCCGATCGAGGCATTACCAGATCTGGACCCGAACGATTGGAGCCATGCGTCCGACATTCGCTTTGCCGACACATCAGTACGGGCAAGGCCAAACTGGATGACAGTGGACTTCATGCAAACACACGTGGTGGTGGCGGGCAACACACCATTGTGCTCAGATCCCACAGCACTACCTGCGGGTGTTGATCGTGAGGATATCTGTGTGCCAGCGGCCATGTTTGACTGCGATAGCTTCTACGACCAAGAGTGGGAGCTGATGTGATCCACATAAATATAACTCGTGCGTGGTGTGGCCCACTTCATTCTCGTTTTGGCAGCACATCGATGGATTGAATGGACATGCGTGTGTGGTGGTGGTGTCTACAGCCGTGTATGTGTGTGAATGATCAAGCTGGTCGCAAAGGATGAGAGTAAGGGCTTATGCGTGTCAGATGAGGTGCGCTGTGTGTTGGAGACTGCTGGTGCAGATTTCCAACGCACAGAGCTCCCAGTGATCACAGCACCCAATGCACCTGATGCGATGAATCAAATCGTTCCGTTGCGTCCATAATGAATATTCTGTCCACGACTGTGCCATTGATTGCTGCTATAGGTGCACGTATTGCAGCAAGCAGTACTTGAGTTCATTTAGCGCTTCGCATTCACGGTGGAGACCTCGAATCGCACGAAAGTGCCCGCGAATTGATGTGCTTTTCTCCACGAGCTGATACCGCATCGTTCATTGGCGATTCCGAGCAGCTTTAGCTGTCGCAATCAGACAAGACGATGGTATTTCCTCTGTTCTTGTATGCCACTGACCACGGGGCTTCATTGCTGAGAGCGACGACACGCTGCAGTGAATGTGAATCGCTCGTCACGCAAGACCACATTTCCCGATGTGGCCATCAACGACCGGCCAATACGTTGTTCTGAAGTCAATCAACCGCATGATCTCTCGTGGGAGAAGCTCAGAAACCCACATTCGCGGCTGCGAACAATGTACGTCTTGTTCGCCGCCATCGAGAAGCCGCTCATGATGATAAATTCCTGCTTCACACATGGCGTCGGGTTGTTATCGCCGCTGAAGAAGTCGTCATTGTGACCAAAGAATTTCCGCATCGAAGAAAGCAAACAACTGCTTTTAAAAACAGCGCTCAGGATAGTATTGCCATCATCAGAATGGGTCGGAAAGTGACCTCGGTGACTGAGCTTTTGGTGGACCGGTAGCATGTGGTAGATTTTGTCAACGCTGATGATCGCCAGCACCAACCTAGTAATTGGCAAACACAATCGGACACTGAACTCTCCAACCACATCGCACTGATAAGAAATGCTTGCAAAGAAGCACGCGGGATCTTGGACGGTCGAGACAGTGTTCTGAAGTCGAATGTCCTTGATTCCTTCGATAATTTGCTTCACCATATCGCCATTAGCCAGTCCTATGCGAACAGTGTAGTAGATCCCCACGCTCGTTGTCAGCAGCACAATACTGAACAATCGAATCTGTCTTCTTAATAGAACCTGGTGCAAACCGAAAGCGACGAGGAAGGAAGTCATGATTACGTTCTTCAGAAAGCGCAACTTTGTCCATATGCTTTCGGACTCGAAACGCACAAGATGGATCATTGGGGGAAGGTTATAGAGGTTATAGATTCGCGTACTATATCACGGTGGCGACCAGCATCCTCGAGTGACTGAACATGTAGACGACACAGACTTTTTGCGAGTGAGTTGGAACAAAACGCACTCCGTTGATCAATATCGCCCACACGAGAAACAACACAATCTGGGCATCGCTCCAATCTATTCAGTTGCCCAGGAATGTTCCTGTCTGTCTTTCGGGCAACATTGTCACGAAATTAATGCATTGCGATCCCAAATGACCACCTCGAACGCCTCCAATAACGCCAATCTCAATCACGAGCTCGTAGTTCGGGGACGAAATCATTTTGCTGACGGCAGTGTAGCGAGAGGCGTACGTGCCAGTCCACACGTCACGAGTTGAGAAACGAAGTCACGTCCTTTCACCGTCGGAATAGCATATGCCGCCAAAACTACACTTCCTCCAAACTGTTGGTACGGCAGAAGATGTGGTGCAGGCGGATTCGGAGTTCTTGACAGCGGGTAATGAAGCTGCTGCGCGAGAAATGTTCCACCTTCCGCAAGCACCTTGCCACAGGCTTTGGTCATTTGTTCGTCAGTATACGTACCGTTGACTTGTAGCAGTCTCGTCAAACACGTGTCGTCGCAACTGTTGAGCGTATAGCCCCACTTGACCGCTTCAGCGATGAATTCTCGTCCATGGTGGAAGTCCACCTCGTCCTTGTTTTTCGGGTTGAGTCGAATCTCGCCGGTCTTTGACGTCACCTTTGTACAATCGCAGCAATATGGCCTTTGATCCTGCCAAATTTGGTGGTGGCGAGCCATTTGATGCAGTTGATTCCTAGTAGTTCGAGATGATGGAATCAATCATCACATGTGGTGGTTGAGATAGTCGAGAATTCCTGGAAAGGCTTCGCGATGCCGATCGACCCAGTAAGTCGTGCCAGATACTCGGTGTGCAGGTCACCCATGGCAAACATGACTCCCCCATCCATCGCGAAAGTCGGCACACGCCGAGTTCAAGGAGTTCAAGGCGTCTTGTGGCGGAAGTGGCTGTTTGGTTTATTTCTTCATCATCAGTGTGATTGACACAACAGATTCGTACTCGAGGTAATTATTGATGTCGTTTGAGACTTGCAGCGTATCGGTCGTGTTACCAGCGACTGGGTCAAGAATGAGCAGATCATGCAACCATGAATCGCAAGGTACATAGCCCCAGTCTTTGAGTAATGCTGTCGTGGAGCACGCGGGGAATGGAAACGTGTGGTCATCGACCAATCGCCTTGCCACACATCCACCACGCCATAGATCAGCGCGCTCAACGCGATGGCGATGAAGAGGGCATTGCTCATGCACGTCGCGATCACCGGCACTGGTTCCTGTCGAAGGCACCAATGGACGGTTTCTCATCGCGCTCAGCTGCCTGGAATAGCGATCAGGATTGCTGCTTGCTTTGCCGGCGGCAAGGAACTAAGTTTGTCGAAGGATGTAATTGATAACGGGGAACCATGCTCACGACTCAAGTCCACCTCATGCTCGTTTGCATCGATGTATCATAGTCCACTCACTCACTGTCATAGCGGAGGGCGAAGTGGGTAAACCAGTGCAGTGAAGCACAATGTCTCATACTTTTTAAAGTGATGCGACGACAGGGTTGACACCTATAAAGTTGCGTTTTCATCGATCTCGAGGGGCAATGACCGCCATGGCGGTATGACTATGAGCAACACAACATTCCATCCAACGTGTCGTGCTCGCCGAACTCATCCTTAGGCACGTGCCGAGTGATCGTCGAATCCTCACGGAGGCGGAACAGTATCTCATCGATTAAAGTTAAATCGTCTGTAGATCGCTCCAACTCCTCTCATTGTCCTCGCGTGTAAATCCCTAGCTGACTTGGTCTCGTCCAAAACAATGAGTGGCGCGACAGCGAATGAAGCATCGGCGGCGGAAAGTGATCACAAGAAGCTTGACCATTATCACAAGAAAATTGGCAATCTGTCAATTAACCTACCGAGCTCTCTTCTCTGAGATGTTATAATTTGATGCCAGAGATCAGGAAAATACCATGTGAATTTAGCGTGACTGACGATGGCAGATTCCGAAAAGTTCGCGACTTTCTTCGGATTTGACATGTTCGTGGAAACTGAGTACGAATTCATTGCCCCATCCGAAACACTTCCATGATCTCCTTGACAAGTAGGTCTCAAAATAAGGACTACGCAATCAATTGCCAAATATTCCATGCTGAAGCGATGAATATTAAACTGTCTTCTTGTTGATCACACTGCGTGGAGCTGCCAATGGACATTTACTGTGAAGACAAATTTTGCTCCACGAGACTGTAAATGTACGTTGTTGTCTGGCTGTAGACGCCTTCACCTAACTCCTTAAGAGTCTGAATCTCGTCACTGTCCTCATCGTACTTCACAGTAATCGCGCCGTCAACTGCGCGGGGCTCCAAATGCGACACACAACGCAGAATACATTCCGCTGTATTGCTGCCCGTTGGCTCAATCAGCGTCCTGTTCACGCGCATCAGCCACTCCCTTAATACCATTTCCGCTCTGCATCCAATCATTGTGTGCTCATCCTTACCATCCTTTCTCAATCACCACAAATGGTGAGCCTTTGTTGCCATTGCGCTCGATCTTGCCGTGGGAAACGTACGCAAGCGCCATGTGATCGGCGTTGAAAGCCTTACTGAACGCTGCAGTGGACATGAGCGTGCCGTCTCCCACCGTTGCTGTGTATTGAAGGTTCGTCTCAGCATGCAACACGTCGTTCTCGAATCCAACGTCCTGCCCATCAATCCCACATCAGCAATACAGTATTTTCCACCACAGCATCCATCTCCATATCACACAGACGCACCCGCGACAGCTTCCCTTGCTGCTCCAACAGACTCGCATTGCCCAGGAACGCCCAGATCTCGTCGCTTACCGCATCAAACGGAAAGGGCAGCACGCGCACTTCCGTGATCTGCACGTACGCAGCGCTGTTGGCCGTGGCAGCCACCGCACGCACCTGCCGGTCGGTTTGCGTCAGCTCCAGCGCTCCAGTCTTCTCCAGCGCGTCCTTCACTCGCTGGCGCTCCTCGAACACTGCAGCTGCCAGCTCAGCGCGCTGTGTCGTGCTGTCTGCAATCTCGACGCCCATCTTGATGTTGCCTCGAAGGTAGTCAGTCGGCTTGATCTCGCTGATGGCAGATTCGCAAGTGAAAGTAAAGTTGCTCACTCCACCTTCGCTCACTTCACCCACCTAGAAGAAACACACACACACACACATACACATATGAACATCATAGCAGAACTCAGTCTGGCAGCGCACTTCATGGCATGAGGACCACACATGCGCAATGATGAGCTGGATGGAACTCCCCTGTTCCAGGTCTCTTCAACGTTGGCGCAATGCTTCCACTGATAGCGATCCATACGCTGATTGGCTGGTTGGATATCAACGCTGCCTTACCATTGGCCGAAATTACTGGGCGCGAAGTGATCTCGTCAATCGTCGCAGTTGTTGACGCTGATGGAGTTCTTAGTTATCATCTCGGCGATCATGAGCAGCTCTGGGACGGATGGCCGGTCCGCTGCTCTGTGCACGTTGACGCCGTGGCAATGACAAGACGCATGGGTGCAGCACAAAGTGAAAATGGTCAAAAATATGGTGTTCAATTCACGTTGTCGATGGACTGACTCCGATAGTGACGTTGCTAGCACGGCTCGGATGTGAGTGGATGGCCGCCATGTTATGAGGCAAAGGGCGAGCCTCCGGTCGTGGAAGACAGCAGTTCTTCCATCAGTGTGTTCTCGATGAGGGAGTAGATCTGCGCCGTCGCGCGCTTGTACTGGCCAAAGATAAGTTCGGTCAAAATGCCGACCTCTTCGCTTTCCTCGGCCGCTTCGACAGCGTTGCTGCGGTTGGACGAGACTTCGTCGGACGGCGAAGATTCACCACTCGAGTTGCCGCTGCCGCCGTTGTGAGCCATGGAGACCATATAATGCGAGTTTTCACTCAGCGTCGGATAGAAATAAGAAACACAGCGGAGGATACAGCCGTCCGCGCCCGCGTCGTTAGTTAGTGGAGTGATGCTCGTCCTGTGGGAAGCCTCGCATTAGCACGACGCTGGCGTCGCAAACGAATTGTTGACCAGCACCCCCAGCACCACCTACCAGCCTTTTTCCGTCACCTTGAACGTGTCCTTGGCATTGCGCTTGCGCTCACATTCGCCTTGCGAAACGTACACGAGAGCGGCCTGTTGCTCGTCATCGAACCGCTGGAATGCTGCTGTTGTCTGCAGTAGCCCAACGCGCGAGCCAACCGAGAACTCAAGGTTTGTGTCAGCCACCATTTGGTCATCCGTCACATCCACTTTCTACAGACGGCACCCAACAAATCAAAAAATAATGGACGGTCAGCTCTCGCGGGCAGATAACAAAGCGAGCGAGCAAGCACGCAAGCAAACGCTCAATCTTCTCACCCGAGAAATCCCGCTGGTTGTTTGTTCCAGCAAGCTCGCGTTGCACAAAAATTTCCAGATTTCCCGGGCAACGGCATGGCATTTAAATGGGAACCGCCGAATCTCGCACACTTCGACGCGAATCACGCAACTGCCGTCGCGCTCGTCGTCCAGCACGCTCACTTGCATCGTGCGCGCGTCCCGCGAGATGCTGGAAGCGCCGGACTCGCGCAGCACGCGCGCCATCTTGGGATACTCGAAGCGCACGCTCTCGAGCAGCTCCTCGTGCAAGTTTTTGGTCACCATCTTGCGCTTGCGGCGAAACGTTGGGAACGCGGGGCCGCCAAACGCCGACAAGTTGGGTCGCTTGCGGATGATGCGCTCCAGCTGGCGGCCGAACTTGATCTGTTCTTCGAGCGCGCCCTTGAGGCGCGCGTTCTCGCTCATGGCCTTTTGTTTTTCCACGTTCTGCTGCTCTGCGACGCGCTGCCAGATCGAATCCTCGCCGTCGACGGCGCGCTTTTCTTCGAGCTGCGCGAGCTCGCTCTCCAACTCTCGCACTTTGCTCTTCAGGTACATCAGCTCCTGCTTCTGCCGGTTCTGGTACACGTTGGACGTGCTCGCTGCCTTCTGTTCCTTCGCGGCCGTGCGTGGCTTGCGGTCGCCGTGGGTCATCAAGTCCGCCACCATCGTGACGCTCGTGGGCGTGTCCATGGCCGGAACGCTGGCGGCGGCGTTGGCGTCGCCATGGCGCAGACTGTGCGCCGTGGCCTCGCTTTCCACGACGAGCTGCAGCGCGTCCAGCACCTCGGCTTCCGTCAGGCTGCAGTCGTCCATGACTTTCGTCGACCTGCTGCTGCTGCTGCTCTCTCTTTTTCTCTCTCTCTCTCTGTCGCTTTCGCCGTGTGTGTTTGTGTTGGGTTGAACGGTGTGTCACGTTGGCCGAGATGATGGAGTGATGTCACTCTGCACGTCACACTGGCCGTCGCCATTCACGCGCAGCACCAGCTGGTGTGCGAATCGCGCTGTGTTTATTACTGCTGTGTTTATTATCACACTAGAATGGTGCGAGTGACTCATCTTCAATTTTCGGTTTGTGAGTGAATGCTTCGTATCCTCGAACTGGCTGGGAAGAGGAAACATGGCCGTGGTGGAGTTGGAGTGCGCGGTGTACGGCGAAGGAACTGTGTTTCCCGTGAAGATCGCACGTGATGCGAACGTGAGCGCGCTGCAGCAGGCCATATTTGACGATCAACGGTACCACGAGCGCTTCTCGTTTCCGCCCAGCGCGTTGACGTTGTACTTGGCGAAGAAGGACGGCGCGTGGCTGCAGGACGACACTTTAGATCAATTTTTGGGAGGCGAGATCGACAAGAAGTGCAAGAAAATGCGTCCGTCGTGGAAGCTTGCGAAGAACGAGTTATTTGGATCGGAATTCGATCTTGGAGAAAAATCGATTCACGTGCTGGTGGAACTTCCAACGCTAGTTTTTGCTCCGAGTGACGTGACACCCTCTTTGCCACCAACCACAACACACCGTCACCCCGAACGTCTCAAACGATGGGCTGCGATCAATGCAATGATTCACCAGAAGAATCAAGACGCGAACCAGAAGACGACGACTGAAGATGCCAAGAACGCAAACAAAAAGCGGAATAATGACGATAGCGACAAGTCTGTGGGCTATTCGACTCTTTGCTGGGAAGACATCGAACCTATCTACGACTTCGACGATTCTTACGAAGTTCAACCAAGCGATATTCCTGATGCCGACATCGAGCTACTCCTCGCTCGTATTCGTGACTTGCGGGAACTCTATGGACAAATCTCCGATGGGAACGAAGCCAAGAGATTGTTTTTTATCGCCCCAATCCTTGAGACAGTCAGTCGTCTGCTCGGGGACGTCCGCATACTCGTCGAAGAAGACGTGGTTGGAAGGCACGTGCTCYTGAAAGGTCGATTCGAGTTCGTGCTCAAGCGTGGCACCAAGAGAATTTCARTTGTWSWAGCGAAACGTGAAGATMTGCTGCAGGGMGTGGTTCWGAATGTGAYGGGGCTGGAAGCACTGGCTGATGTCGAAGATCTTACTGTGGCATATGGAATTGTGACCAATTTTCTCGAGTGGAGGTTTCTGATCAGTGAAGACATGAAGGTCCGAAAGCATGAGTATTCTCTCCGTACCACCAATACCATACCGTCGCTTGAAGGATTGAAAGAAATCGTCGGGAAGATTTACGGGATGCTCTCGAATGAGCAATAAGCATCTTCCACATCATCCATCATCCAAGCGTTGGATCGTTAATAAATGAACTAATTTCAATTTCCTCTTTTTTTAACTAGTTCTTCATCTGCCTTCCGTCCGCTCATTGTCCGCTCCTCGACTATCCCATATTACAGCAGCGAGAGTATTCCTAAACACCCCTCTGAGACAGCGATGATGTACTATATAGTAGCTACTCGCAAGCTGTGAGGGTGTCTAGGGGTACTCTCGTTGCCCTCTCATGCACTGCTGGAGCGGACGATGTAGCATAAACGAATCGATCCGTCCGCTAGCGTACGGCCAGAGAACGCGCGGGGAGATCTGCGAGTTTGAAGCAATGTATCCATGCTATCAGCTTACAACCCATTTACTTCAAAAGGCTGTAAATCATTCCCGCAATCCTTTTGAGTGACTTCTTTGTCGGCATATCACGTTCCCCAAGCTCAATCGAGGCATCGTGTTGATAGATGCAATCTGTCTCACTACGGAAAAAGATCCACCGAATGTAATCGGTCACAATCCCAAAAACGACTGGCAATTGCTCCACATCCGCCAACACCTCACATCCCAACAAGTTTTGAGCCATGCCTTGGTCCATGTCGTCCTTCTTGGCTTCTACGATACCAACGCGCTTCTCGCCACGACGAATGACGAACTCAAAACGCCCACTGGCCTGAACTTGACTCCCATTCACATTTTCTTCGACGAGCAATCGAACGTCTGGCAACAAATGGGATACATATGCCAGCACGGGAGCAATAAAAAACAATCGTTTGGTTTCCGTTCCTGAGAAAACGCCACCAAAAACTCCAGTGAAGCGTTCAAGGCACGAGTACAGTGCATCCACTTGTGCTGGGTCAATCGGAATCGGTTGCAAGACAAAAGGCTTCAGAAATGGCCGATAAAGAGGTTCAAGATCGTTCCACTTCATATCCGAATACGGGATAAACATTTCTCCTTGCTTGTTTGGCTTCGATTTCTTGTGGAGTTGAATAAGTTCGTTGATAGGTTTCCATCGTTTTCGTGTGTAAAGTGGACTTGTAGCCTCCACACTCGTTTCTTGTCGTGTCGGGAGTTCCACCAGCACGTGAATCGCTTCTTCTCCGAGCTGGAAGTCCCCAAACAACTCCTTCTTCGCAAGCTTCCACGAAGAGGGCATCTCCTCATACTCAGTGCTGATGTCACCTTGCAAGAACTTCTTCACCGTGCGGTCATGCTTAAGCCACCCGCCGTCCTCTTCTTCACCGTGCGGTCATGCTTGAGCCACGCGCCGTCCTTCCGCGCCAAGTACAGCGTCACGAGTCTTGGAGGAACAGCGTGCTGCTCGGTGCTCACGATGCCAGCGATCTTCTCCCGCAGCGCGCTCACTTTCGCATCACGTGCGATCTTCACGGGAAACACAGTTCCTTCGCCATACACCGCGCACTCCAGCTCCACCTCGGCCATGTTTCCTCTCCTCGGAATGAGAAGCATTCATTCCTCTACTAAAAATTATGACCCAATCGATTAGAACCACCTGCGAATACGAACAGACTACTGTACCTGAGGAAGAACAATCAGAATATATACAAACCGACTGTAGCGAATAGTAGCCTTGCCCGAGTAGCGGATCCACCCAAATAGTGGACCGTCCAGTAATAAATCGGACACGGTACTTCGCGATGTTACAAATCAGTTACGAATTGATTGATCATTATTGATATAGGTGTGAGTCTGATAAAAAAGATGTGAGTCTGTGTGAGTCAAAAACATTCAGACTCACAAGCTTCATTGAAATTAATACTTATGAGTACTTTAGATAGCTTTATCCATATAGTAATATCTATATATATTTGTGAGTCTGTGAGTCTGTATAAAATATACTGTATACCATAAACACTTGCACTTGCACCCCTATGCAAATGCAAATGCAGCCAAGTGGAGCAGTGACTTTGATTTTTCCAGACTCACAGTCTCACAAATCTTGAGTTACGATATATGCAACGATGGAGACTCTAAGTATTAAAATCAATAAAGTAGGTACTACCAACTGTGAGTCAAAAAAACGCAATAATTCGCTACTTTACTGATTTCAATACCGTTCGATTCAATCGTCATTAAAATCAATGAAGAAAATATGTGGGCTGATAAAGTGAGATCATCCTAAGCCAAGAAATATTATATATAGACATGACATACAACAAGGAATACTACATGTGCAATCGCGAAGCTATCTTAGCGAAGCAGAAGGAGCGATATCAGAAGAATCGCGAAGCTATCTTAGCCAAGCAAAAAGTATATGACGAAACTCATAAAGAAGCAATCGCTGCTCGTTTCAAGGAAAAAAAGTACTGGCAAAAGACTATCTCTCGGATCGCCTTGGATAGTTGAATTCATAGTTTTTTTGGCCACATGAAAAAAATATTGGTAGAGAAAGTGAGTCATTCTAAGCGAAGAAATCTAAAATATATAGAAAGTGAGTTCATCCTAAGCGAAGAAATCTAAAGTATATAGAAAGTGAGTTCAAGATGTGTAATTACATCAAAGCCAACAATGAGCAGTGTAAGCTGTCGCCAAAGAAAGAACGATGCCATAAGCATCTAATCAAGGAAGAAATTGTTAGTACCAATATAGAGAAACTATCGGTCATGATTCACTCGTCGCCAATCGAAGTTGTTGATATTACAGTGGATTCGGTGATCGCGCCAACCGAGTCATCGAGCGTAAATGTAAATGTAGTTCCTGAACAGGTGTCGAGTGTCGAAAAGCCGAGCGCGGATTCTACTGTATATATGACTAACGATACATTACCTAAAAAATTAATAATTTTTAACCCAGTAGCTGACCAATGGGCCTTTAAGAATCTTTCTACTTTAGCGGAAGGTGTAACCCACTGCAGCGGTCCTCATCCAACCTCGAAACGACCTGGGAAGATATCGATTGGTAATGAAATATTCGAATATGAATTTTGCGCGCGAGTGGAAGCCGTTGGCTTTGATAAACGAGCATTCTTTTGGTTTCTGAGTGCTGATGATATGCTTAGATTTAATAATAGTGCTGTTAGTAAGTATCAGAATGTTGAGATTCATCAAATTATTTGGGCGAACGGTGTTTCATTCTTTGTTGATTTGGATTGGGAAATGAGTATTAAGGACTTAGTAGAAGACTTTGAAAATATTCAAGAAGCGCAAGATTTTGCTCTTGATGCATTCCGAAGTGCTATTACTGAACACAATCAGGCAGTCTCTATTAATAGTCCGATGTTAAAATTCGCGGTGTCTCAGCGAAGTCGTAAAACTGTGTCTGGATGTAAGATTTCACTCCATATCTACACAAATATCGCGATGAAAATATCCGAATTAAACGCTTTCCTTGATGGCGTTGTTTCTATAATCCGGAGGCGACCAGATTCTTGGATTAAGTCAATGCTCAAGGGTGTTGATTCGGCGCAATATCACCTTAATGGAAGCTTGGCGTTGCCTGGAGGAACTAAAAAGGGATATAAGTCGGTGTTAATTGTGGGTGATATTTATCCATTGATTAATAGTGTTTCAAACGGACCATACACCAAATATTTGAGCGACGACGATGTATATGACAGCGATGCGTGTGAGAGTGAAAACTCCGATGCTGACGATGATGATGAAAGTGCGAGTATCGGATCTAGAGATGATAATGATTTTATTAAAGAGGCTTTCAATAATGTAAAAAATATTGATGGCTATGAGGCATTTGATTTCTCAATGCGGAAGCGGTTTGGTAAGGGCGGCTATCGAATTAATCGAAAATTACCCTCCTTTTGTACCATGTGTAATCGTAGGCACGATAATGACAATACATTAATTATCAGCATCAACAAACGAAAACTATTTGCGACTTGGCGGTGCGCCAAGGCCGATACAGCTGTAAAATCTAAGCTTTTCTACAAGCGAGAATCGTCAGATTCTAGGCCAAAGAAATCACAATTGGATTTACTAAAGGATGATCTATTCGATATTGTCTGCGATAAATACAAGCGGGGTATGGAACCGGTGTTATCTATGAGAAGAAGCTAGAATACTACTATACTCGGAAATACGATGACCCAAAAGTATTTCTCAATGAAATCTTCTACAATAGTAAAATCTACCATTCCTGCACGAAGAAGACCTTTGACGAACTGATTCATTTCATTAAAAATATGGCACATCCAGAATTTGAGTTTATCAAGCTTGATTACGACTATATTGGGTTCAGAAACGGAGTATATGAATTATCCACGGCGAAATATATTCCCACTGAAGCTCTGAGCCAGAATATCCAAGTTAGAAAGTACATCGATCAAGACTTTGAAATTAAGGAAACTCCATATTTAGATGGATATCTGCGCTACCAATTCGAAGAGGATGATATTGATTTTATTTACTTTATGGTAGGTCGATTGTTGACTAAACTAAATGATAAGTTCGACTTTATGGTCATGCTTTATGGTGAAGGAGGCTCTGGAAAGAGTTTATTAATGAATCTAGTTAAGTTTGCGTTCGGAGCTTCCCAGGTAGGGATTTTAAGTAACTCGTTCCAAGATAAATTTGGATTGTCTGAGCTTGCGGTGAAGCGAATGGTGTGCTGTGATGATATGCCACATAATATGGCGAAAACATTGGCTCGATCTGATTTTCTATCAATGATGACGCGTGGATCACTGTCGTGCCCGGTCAAAGGTAAAGGGTCTATTGAAGTTCATGACTGGGACATCCCTTCGCTATGGAATAGTAACCATCTTCCAAATTATACGGATCACTCTGGTGAAATCGCTCGGAGGATAATGATTCTTAATTTTGAAAAGTCAGTATCAAAGGATGAAAAAAACACTAACCTTGAATTAGATATCATAAATAATGAATATGCGACATTTCTACATAGATGTCGATCTAAATATCTTGAATATTCGAATAAATACAGCGGAAAGGGTGTCGAGACGTTCTGCCCAAGAGTATTTATTGAAAATTGAGATCTACTTCGCGGTGCGATTAATAATTCATTTCAGTTCGCAAAGGAGCAACTAGCTTACGATGAGAATGCGATCATCTCTAAAAGTGATATGACAAAGGCATACAAGCAATATATTAAGGAACGTTATAATTTGAAGCAGGCATCGAAGGACTCTCTAAACACTCATAACATTGAACTTGCTGACGAGCGCTTCGAATATATTGAAGAAAACATATGTAAGAACTGTAAAGAAAAACATATCAAAGGCTGTTGCAGCCACTATTCGCGCTTAAATAGAACCAAGATGAGATATTTCAAACACGTAAAAATACTGCCCATGGTGTCCAATGGTTCATACTAAACATTAAATTTTTTTAGCTTAATCTAAAACTTCCTGAAGCAGCAATACGTCTCTTACGACGAGGTTGAGTCACTCCCAGGCCACTAACAGCCCGAAGACCCTCGCGAGCCGCGCTTGCTTCTGGACCAGCAATAGTTGAACCAATGTCCAATATACCAGATGTAATAGGACGCCAGTTGTCTTTAAGAAAGCCTCCAATAGCCTTAGCGCCAGATTTAATTCCATCCCAAACGCTGGACCAAAACCCGCTACCAGCTAATCCTGACTGGTGAGTACGCAGTACTTCTCCATGTGTCATATGAATAGTACAACCCTTACCCTGCTCATATGCTTTGACTAATTTTTTGTATGTTTCTGGACCAAAGTAATGAGCAGGCCCAGTATTTATTTGATTTGCACTAAGTCGGACTGGCTTACCATGTAGCACTTTTACAGCCTGCGCATGGCTCAAATCTACTTTAAATTCCTTATACATATCGAAAGCCTTTTTATTAGACACTATATACAGGGCGATACAAAAAAATATGTCGAACCGTAAATCTAAAACAGTGAATCCAAGCCTCGATGAAATTAAACAAAGTATCATTCGAGACATCCAAATGGGTAGCGAGTATGATAATCTTGCAAGCAGAACTGTAACCATCTATACTAATCAGATTCTTAGGCTTTACACTGCTGGAGACAAAGCCCACCAATGGAGTTTCAAGGAGCTGATGAATAATATTCACTATCCATCGAAGTATGACGACATTAATTTCCAAAAGACATTTGGAGTACAAAACTCGACCATAATTGCTCTTCTAATGAGTATTTACACAAACAAAGAGACATTGATAATGTCTTTGAATGCGATGTGTAAATGAGTAAAGAACCGATATCGCGATGCCTTCCAGTATTACAATCAGATCCGTAAGGAGTTAAGTAAGAGAAATAAATCGGAGAAACTCGACAATGAGCTTACACCTGAAGAAGAGAAAAAATATATTACCTATGCCGAGTTAATGGCTATTCCAGACAAAGTTAAATCCATGATCGTTGAAAAATATGGCAAATTATTCATTACTAAAGACGAGTATAACGGCCTATCCAAATCACTAAGAATTAAGTACCTAAAGCTTGTATTTGATTATTTTGCACTATATCTGAACGTTCACTATCCATTACGGCTTGTATGGCCTACAGTATTTTTGAGTAAAGTCGACGGGAACAATTATTTACAAGGCACAAAGCTACATTTAAATTCATTCAAGAATGTACGTTTGATGGGCCCGCAGGTATTAGATTTAGATAAAACTACAATGAGTCTAATCACTCAATTTCTTCATTTCTTAAAAGAAACACTCGACGTAAGTCCAACGAAACTTTTGTGGCGCATATATAATCAAAAGCCCGGCGAATATGATTATTCATCAGTAAATACTAATGGCTTTAGTTCTGTGCTATCAAAGTTATTCAATACATACATCGGCAAGCCACTATCGATGAACATTGTTCGTCACATTCATGAGTCACATATTATTCAATCGCCGACTTATGCAAAGCTTACTAATAGACAGAAAAATGATTTACACGCCAAACTACTTCACAGCACTCAAGCAGCTAATTCATCATATAATAAACTCGCAAATAGATCTACGACCCCTGATGTATCTTTTGATAACGAGGAACCGGCTGAGATGAATCCTCCTCCAACACCTCCTAAGCCTGTTCGCTCACCCAAAGCGCGCAGGAAACGTATCTTTCACGGAGATTTTACTCCGTCAGGCAGTGATAAGAATATTGAGATAGAAGTATTTGAAAATTAACTATCTCTAGTATTCTATAAATAGAGTTACTAAAATAGATGGCAACTCACTCGGAACCAACAGCGACGAAACGTCGAGCGCCAGGCCCCTTCTACGTGAAGTTCAATGGACTTCAGGCTTGTCTGAGGACCCACAAGCGAGCAATCAACCTGAAGACAATGCTGGTGAGTCACGCGTTCGTAGACCTCTGGCATATCATAGAAGAGGATTCGTGCTTTGACAAGTCTTTGTTCAACCAATTGGATGAGGGCGAGCGAGACTTCATGAGGTATCTTCTCGGTCAATGTAAGATTGAATCAAGAGGGTTTACATCAGCGTACAACGAACTGCTCGATAGCTACGTCCAGCGCCTCAAGATGCTTGAGAGTGCTCGGAAAATTGGAGATGACAATCCTTCTATCGCTACAGAGATCCAGTCTATCCTTGACCACCTGTATCAGAAGGGAGTGTTCTCCACAAGCTACTACAATCAGTTCAAACGAGCTATGAAGCTCGGGAAGAAGCACGAGTGAACGTGAGTAGCTTGCTTGTGTCGATGTACTTTGGTTTCTTTGCTTTCTTCTGATCCTTGACTATCTTAGAGATTGTCATCCTCTGGAGCTGATTGTTGA
The DNA here is from genome assembly GCA_002286825.1 of Lagenidium giganteum. NCBI lineage: Eukaryota > Oomycota > Peronosporomycetes > Pythiales > Pythiaceae > Lagenidium > Lagenidium giganteum. The sequence goes on along the minus strand of NSDO01000057.1, from coordinate 75,304 downwards.
GAGTCTCGATGTTCGTTGAGCCATAGTCGTTTCGAGATGGTCCAACTGGCTTTGAATGGTCCACTTCCCCAGCCCCATCGATCCCTCGCGCCGCTCGAGTCGAGTGGTCGATGTCCATGGGACGTGGCATGTTTGCTTTTCGAATTCTTTTGCGCCGATGCATTGCGACTGATTATCTCAGTAACTATATACTCTCAGAGAAATCATAGTTCACGAACTAGTGACTAAAATGTCCTTTCCAATCTTGCTCAATATTAACGACCAGGTATCGACGAATCAGTATCGATACAAGTTCAGTCAGCCCATCGACTTCTCCCAGTATGAGATTGCATTAGGTTCGATATCGATCTACTACTCCTGGCGAGCGATCACAGCTCAGCGTCAGAACAATACCTTCAAGGTCATTTGGCCCACCGCAGCGACTACGACTACCTACACTATCACACTCCCCGATGGTACTTACAGCGCCTCTGACATCAATGCATACCTCCAGTACTGGTCAATCCAAAACAATCTCTATCTGATCAATAACACTACTGGAGAGTACTTCTACTTCATCTCGTGTGCGGAAAACCCATCAAGCTATGCCATTCAGTTCACGATGCAACCCGTCAAGAACATGACCGGATACACTGCAGCCAGTGGCATGCCAACGATGCCAGCCAGTGCATATACTCCTCAGCTAACTATCATTGATGCAGGCTTTGGTGCAATAGTAGGACTCTCGGCGGCTACCTACCCAGCTGCCCAGCAAACGACTGTCTATGCGATCAACAGTAACCTTGTGCCTCAAGTGGATCCAGTGGCTGCCGTTGTGGTGAGCGTCTCCAATCTATTCAATCCCATCGCGAACAACAATCAGGTACTCCATACGTTCACGAGTGCAGGAGTTGGCTATGGTGGTTTGATCACTACGACGCAAGGCCAAGGCATATCATACTGTCCAATGCAGGGCACGAACAATGAAATCGTTCTCGGCTTCTATACTCAAGACATGCTCCCATTGCAGATTGTTGATCCAAACGTCTGCATTAGACTCCTCATGAGACAAAAAAAGTACCCTGATACTTAAAGCTCACACACATGCTCGATGACGTTGCGATAGATCTGTCTCTCAATGATATCAATCATCAAGGTGGACATCTTCTCAGAGGTCTCTCGCTTGTAGATGGTGATGAACTCTTTTATAGGACGATCGGAAGGAAAGTCGGCACAGATGATCTTGAGATCTCTCTCTGTTAGATTTCGTCCAAGCACCACGTACTGAGAGTTGATACGAATGGTCTTTGGTACGCCGAAGTAGCTCTGGCTGATGTATACCATGCTCCATCCTAGCTTGCGACCCCTAATGAAGTACTGAGCGATCTCAGCTTGTGTTTTTTTTTGTTCTAGCACTAGGTCATCAAAGATGATGAGCTTGCTTGTCTCTGAGTCATAGTCATTCATTGATGGTACTGTACCGCTCTCGAATATATCGACACCATTGATAGTGTCCTTAAGATGATCATAGAGAGTCTCATTCGATTTGGTGCATATCACTATCTTCGTGAAGCATTTACTCAGGAGGCTAATGATGTAGAGCATCGTATTGCTTTTACCTGATCCACTTGGCGATGCAATGACCATACGGAATGGAAGGCTGAAGTGCTCATTCTTGGGGTACTTCTTGAGCTTCCCCTTGGGGATTGACTCATAGAAATTATGCATGATTTTAGTCGCTATCTATATATAGGCAAGCAAAAAATGAGTCTACCTCCATCAACATCTAGTCCAATCTTCAATAGCTCATTCTTCCTTGGGGCGAATGACTATCTTACTATCAGCACAGGCGATACGCGATATATACGCATCGGAGGAGTAGGATCGTTCTCTAGTCTCGCCGTCGCAGGCAACCTAGACTGTGGATCGCTCACTATCGGAGGATCATCTGGAGACCTCTCAGCATTGACAGGGGTGACCGCTGGTACTGTTACAGCATCAAAGTTAATCCAGGTCGATGGTAGCAAGAACATCTCTGGCTTTGGTACTCTCTCAGCTACCACATTAACAGGAACACTCAGCACATCGGCTCAACCCAACATCACTTCGCTTGGAACTATCACGAATCTGACTGCTACAACTCTCAATACTACGAACATCTATCTAGGTGGTACTCAGGTGAACTCTACTGCTCCTGAATTGAACTACCTCTCAGGAGTGAGCCCAGGTGTAGCTCAAGCTCGTTTAGCCCTTGTTACTGGCTACTTCAACGAGATAAGTGGTCTCTTCTCTGTATCATCAACGAACCTTAGTGGAACAATAGGTACAGCTGCTCAACCCAATATCACATCTACCGGAGATCTCACTCTACCGACCCAGTTGGCTATTACTAGTGGAACGACTCCCTTATCGATTGGAGGTCCACTTGGATCATCGTTCCAGCTCACGATCCAAAACTCAGGTACTGGGAATATTGATCTCAAGGGATCCAACTCTACGCCAAGTACTGCGACGCTATTCTCACTTTACGCAAATGGTAAACGACAAGTGATTTGCCGCAACGATGCAGATACTGTCGATATCGCTCAGCATAACGGCACCACGACTGGATTGAAGCTCGGAGGGACATTGGTTACTGCCACAGCTACTCAGCTCTCGTATACATCAGCGACTCCTGGAACAGCCTCTGCCTCGAAGGCGCTGATCTTGGATGGATCGAGCAACATATCTGGCATTGGCACGCTCTCAGCAACTACTCTCACAGGTACTCTGAGTACTGCAGCTCAGGCTAACGTCACCTCAGTGGGCACGCTTACGAGTCTAACTACATCTGGGTTGATCACGACATCCTTCTCCAACGCTACAAGCTCTCTAGTCTCGTATGGTACTTGGACCAATAGTTCAGTTCCAATCACGTGCAATATACAGCTGAGCAATCTTGGAGTGGTCATCGGCAATAGTACGAACCATCCTTTGAGACTCGCAACCAACAACACCAATCGACTCTACATCAATGAGAGTGGTCAAATCAACGTGGGGAGTTCAAATCAAACAACGTACCTCTTTCAAATACCGGGAACGTGCAATATTCAGACGCCCTACATCAATGGTACTCAGCTCACATCTAGGGCTACAGAGCTCAATGTACTGGCGGGCGTAACAGCTGGTACAGTATCAGCAAGCAAGGGTCTCGTTGTTGATAGCTCGAAGAATCTCGTGGGATTGAACTCGCTCTCTCTCCAGAACAATGTCAGCGCTGCATGGAGCAATAGTAGCGTTACTTCTACATATGGGCTGCAAATGTTATCAACGATCAATACAGCGACAGAGCAGCTGGGGAGTGGAATTGCATTTGCTAATGACTCAGTGGCAAGTAATGTACCATATGCTGCTATCACTCTCAATCGAACTGATGCTACCTCGGGCAATCTCAACGTCTACTGCCGAACCTCAACTACTTTGAAGAAGGTGGCTCAGTTTGCACCAGATAAGTCGTTGGTACTAAATGGAAGCACCTCTGTTGCGACTCTCACTAGTATTGGTAGCTCTAACTTCACCGATGGCAATTATCAACGAGCAATGACGCTCAAGAGCGATAATCCAACACCTTTGGCTCTTGACTTTCAGATTGATTCACGCGATCAATCATTAGACACTACCTACTCGGCCTTCATCGGTACTCTCTCTCTCAATTCATTGAAATTTGGAGTGAATGATAGTACCAAGATGACCATCAGTGCTTCCTCAGGTACAGTAGGATATATCGGCATTGGTACATCTACTCCCAACACCCCATTAGACGTTCGCGGGACCCAATCACGCACATTTGCAGCTCCAAGTGCTAATTATGGGCAGCTTGGTACTACGAGTACCACGTTCTCCATTGGACCAGTATCCGTAGGTGTATGTGCTACATTCGCTGATAGTGTACTATTGACAGCTGGGAGCTACTATACAACATCGGACCGACGATTGAAGACGAATATTACTGAATTACCCGATACTACTGACTTCGTCCGCAACGTCAGTCCTGTAGCATTCGACTACAAAAGTGGCTCAGACCGCCGATGCATCGGCTACATCGCTCAGGACGTGGCTCGAACGAGCATTGAGTTGATCAACTTCATGGACAACGAGACGCTGAAGGTCGAGGGCGATGGTGACATTGAGGGCGTTCAGTTGAGTGTGGACTACACTAAGATCTGCTGCTTGCTTCATAAGGCCATGCAGTCGATCCTTCAACGCTTAGATGCGCTAGAAAAAAAAAGGTATAGACTAAATGTTTAGTACGTGTAAAACCCATGTATCCTCCCACGCCAAAATGCTTTGTATTTTTTGATGTCTCTGTCCTTGGCCGGCTTGGGAAACTCCTTATTGAAATAGTAGTACTTCTCGTTATTGGGCGTCTCTCTCCCATTAGCTAAGAACTCGTTAATTTCTTTGCCAAACTGCGTTCTCATTCGTGTCCACAGTTGCGAAGAAGTATTTGCTTGGTCAATTATTGGAAACGCTTCTTCACGCCTCTTCTCATTCCATTCCCTTTGTCTTAGCTCTTCCTCAATACCTGCTTCAAACGAATCGTTCGAACTATTTGAGTTAGGAGAACTCTCGTAGTCTAACTTTCGTGCTGTATTTGAAGGACTATCTGCCTTAACTTTCTGTCGAAGAGGTGGATTTGAAGGAGTCTTTCCCGCTGGAGTATCCTCACGCTTACGCTTCTCGATTCGTTCTTTTTTTGCCTCCTCGACGATACCTTCAACGACTTCCGTAGTAATAGACTCTTGATCCTGTGTCAGGCCAGTGATTGTCTGAAGGAATTTCTCGATCTCCTCACGAAGCTTTACTTTGTGGGCACCAGAGGTCTCTACTTTCACCTTCGACCCTTCGCGCCGCTTCTTTGTCTTTGGCTTGGGTTCTTTGGGATCAGCTTTTCCACTCGCGAATGAGGCTTCTTCAAGGTCAATGAACTCATTGACTTTCTCTTTCAGATCTTTAAGACCACTCTTCTGTTTATCGATCTTCGCAAAGGCCTCTGCTAGGTTCAATTGATCAGCATTAAGATCCATCTTCTCACTAGTGAGGAGGGGCGAGAAGAACTCTTGCATAGGCGAACCCTTGGATGAAGCAACAGGCGAACCCTTGGGCGTGTCTGGAAATTTGAACCAAGTACTCACGAAGCTCTTCAGCGCCTCCTTCCCAGAATTCACCACCTTTGTCTGAGCTGGAGATAATTGCTGTGGAGTAGCTGGGGGCTTCTCTTCTAGATCAGGGTCAGGGTTTAGTAGGTCATGAAAGATATCAACTGGGGACGCAAGAGGTGTATTTTTAGGAGATCTATTTTTAGGATTGCTATTTATAGGAGGTCTATTTTTAGGACTTCCATTTTTTGATTTCGCTGTATCTGGAGTAGCAGGCTTAGCTGGAGATGGTGTCATGGTCACATCATTTTCGCCGATTTGGCCATCAAAATTTTTTGGCGACTTCCTTGGAGGAGTCGCCATTGTGATGTCAGTATCAGTTATGGTTGGGAAATATTGCCTCTTCACTGGGGGGATAGGCTCAGGCTCTTGTAGTTGCTCGAGTCGCCAGCCATCATATCGTAAACATCTCCGATCGTCTTTTTCCCTTTTACAGGCTTACCAACACCCTTTCTCAACTTTTTCGTTATCTCATCTTAGTCGTACTCACGACTTTTGTTCATGACTTGAGCAAATAAGTTCGCAAGAGAATCGGCGGATGCTTCATCTAGTGATTCTTGTTGGATCAATGCTTTCAGCTTGCGCCCTTGCACGAAGTCACTTTTCGCCATCGCATTGTAGTACCGGTCGTAAGCCTTCTGCTTGGTTTGATTATCAGTAAAAAACCCATTCATCGTGAATACACTTCTACGATTGTCGAAGACTTCGTATATATGTTACTAAAGATCAAAAAAATGAATGTCACTAAATTTAGTTACTTATCGTTAGAGTCGCCAGACTAGCTGTCGAATGACTGTGTCTGAAGCTGCCTCTAGCTACGCTAATGCTGGACTGGGCCTTGTGAGACAGTGCCCATGGCAGTGTCAACAGTAGCCACGACCTCACGCAGAACATGGTAATAAACAGTTAGCGCGTAGTTACAGTTGGACGTACCTGACACGATGATGGACTTGCTTGCGCCATCTTCGCTAGGGAGACGACGGCCAATGTCAACAGCAATGAATCGATACAATGACTCCCACTGACGCTGAGATAGTAGACCGGCGCTTGTATCATCATCTAGACCACCGTCCACGCCTGACTTAGACATTTCCTGAACAAAGAGGTCGTAACCAAAGCTCACTGGGTTGTTCCAGATAGGAATGTTGCCCACAGTGACCTGAAGATTCTTGAGAGCGGCAAATGGGCTTGTCGTAGCGGGGATCGTCGAGAATGGACTACGGAAAGGATTGATCGCATCTGGGGTAGTAGCGGCGGGTGCTGGATTAGTAATGATTGGTTGCATGATCAATCGTTTAGGGTTAGCGATACCATTCGAGACCGTCCAAGTGAGTGACTGACCCGGGAGGACAGTAAACTTGTTTGTAATGCGCTCGAAGTAGCGAAACGTCTTCTTCTGAGCCAAAGCAGCGTCAGCACTTGGATTTGGGCTGTAGGTGGGGACCAAGAGACGAGAGAACGACTGTGGGGGCGTCAAACTAGAACCAGCTGTTGGCGTACCATTGACATCTGCGGTGATCGTTAGGGTTGCAGCAGCTGTTGTCCAAGTAAGACCAGCAGCAAGAGCAGTTGTCGTTGCTCCAGAGTTTAGATTCCACATCACTGGACAGGTATTGCCGAAGTTTAGGTTATTGTTAAATGTTGCGATATTGTCCGTAGAGGTTCCCGAAGTAGTAGTAACTACAGTAGCAGTAGAGCCAGTCGTGATGGTTGTCTGAGAGCTGTTGTAGTTGATATAGATGAAACCCCTCGTATTCTTCTGCATTGGACATTTCTTAAAATAGTCACAGATGTCTCGGAGCTTGATGCAGGCCAAGTAGTGAGCAACATATAATGCAGTACCGCTAGTTACAGCACCAGTAGGAGCAACATAGACCTGGGACTTAGCAACCGATTGAAGATTTGGAGTACCTCCCATCACATCGTAGGCGAGTTTAGTTGATTGCTGGTCAAGGGATGTAAATAGCGATCGCTGAGCGGCTCCTACATTGTTGAAAGTGTTGGCAAGGCCAAATTCACCGAGGGTATTAGCAGCGTTTGTCATAAATGACGCAGTGGCTAGATTGTCGAGACATTGCGCTGCTCCAGTTGAGCCTTGAATCGTTGGTGTAGCGTATTCATCGAGCACGAAGTTGCTAGTGGGTCCGTTCTTGACGTATGTGTTATAGTCCATCTCGGTCAGTGCCTTGAAGGTAGCATTGACGTTTTCGTGAACCTGATTCGTCTGTACAGTCACACCATCGATCACGACCTGGACTGAATCAACCCACTGCCATGCACCAGCTTTAGGTATAAGTTGATCGATAGAGCACTTCTGAGTCGTGGTAAAGCTTGAGCCGGCGTTGATCTGGAGCTTGATTGGGAGTTCGATGATGGCCTCCTCCCAGTTCACGAAGGCAGCCTGAGAGCTGATCGTAGAGAGATTAAATTGGATCTGACCGGCATACTGGCCAGTGTTCGACGTAGAGTCTTGGATGTAGGTCCACTTCTTGTCCTTGAAGAGCGTCTCAGCCGGGGCTGGCTCAACAGAGTGCTCGAAAGCAGAAATATCAGATGCGGTGGACATTTTTTACGTTTATATTGATGATTGATATATTATACTCACCGAAATATTAAAGGAGACATGAGCAATAAATCTATAATTAAACTCTCGAGGACTACCGATGATCAGCTAATGAATCTAGCAAATTCCCTTGGAGTCAAAGTCAATCAGATCGATTATAAGCAATATCTTGACCCTAGCGTGGCTTACGCGATTATAAATATGGGAACTCCATTTATTGGTGGCACGCATTGGCTCGCAGTCTCAAACAAGGATAAGCTATACTTTGATCCACTCGGCCTTCCTAAGCCACGAGTAATTCCATCAAACTATAAATATCGCGAAATAGATATTCAAGACCCTCTCTATGGACATTGCGGGCAGTACTGCGTTCTATGGCTCTACTATTTGCAACATGGGAAATTAGATCAATTCTACAAATTGTTTAGCCAACCTCACGGATGATCTTAGGATAACGTGCAAAAAAACTATACAAAGGTCAAGTACCTAAAATTAGGATCATTCCTGGAGAGCAACCAACTAAAATACTGAGGGAATTTCTCTTTTACCTCCACTAGCCTAGTACCTTTGTATTTACCAAATGTAATACACGATTGCTGGATAATGTTGGTTCGTAAATATATAAGCATTTCTTTGGACTTCCAGTCGTCTAACATAGATATCCGCTGCAGATATTGATCTTCACAGAGCCCAATAGCTTCTTCCGGGCATAAGCCACGTAATTTACCATATCTAAATCTCATTGGCATGGTTAATATTCGCGTATAGGAATAAACACCGATATTTGTCTATATATAATATTTCTTGGCTTAGGATGATCTCACTTTATCAGCCCACATATTTTCTTCATTGATTTTAATGACGATTGAATCGAACGGTATTGAAATCAGTAAAGTAGCGAATTATTGCGTTTTTTTGACTCACAGTTGGTAGTACCTACTTTATTGATTTTAATACTTAGAGTCTCCATCGTTGCATATATCGTAACTCAAGATTTGTGAGACTGTGAGTCTGGAAAAATCAAAGTCACTGCTCCACTTGGCTGCATTTGCATTTGCATAGGGGTGCAAGTGCAAGTGTTTATGGTATACAGTATATTTTATACAGACTCACAGACTCACAAATATATATAGATATTACTATATGGATAAAGCTATCTAAAGTACTCATAAGTATTAATTTCAATGAAGCTTGTGAGTCTGAATGTTTTTGACTCACACAGACTCACATCTTTTTTATCAGACTCACACCTATATCAATAATGATCAATCAATTCGTAACTGATTTGTAACATCGCGAAGTACCGTGTCCGATTTATTACTGGACGGTCCACTATTTGGGTGGATCCGCTACTCGGGCAAGGCTACTATTCGCTACAGTCGGTTTGTATATATTCTGATTGTTCTTCCTCAGGTACAGTAGTCTGTTCGTATTCGCAGGTGGTTCTAATCGATTGGGTCATAATTTTTAGTAGAGGAATGAATGCTTCTCATTCCGAGGAGAGGAAACATGGCCGAGGTGGAGCTGGAGTGCGCGGTGTATGGCGAAGGAACTGTGTTTCCCGTGAAGATCGCACGTGATGCGAAAGTGAGCGCGCTGCAGAAGGCCATCGTGAATGAGAAGAAAGACGTCAATGTTCGCTTCAAGGTTGATCCCGCCACGCTGACGCTGTACTTGGCGCGGAAGGACGGCGGGTGGCTTAAGCATGACCGCACGGTGAAGAAGTTCTTGCAAGGTGACATCAGCACTGAGTATGAGGAGATGCCCTCTTCGTGGAAGCTTGCGAAGAAGGAGTTGTTTGGGGACTTCCAGCTCGGAGAAGAAGCGATTCACGTGCTGGTGGAACTCCCGACACGACAAGAAACGAGTGTGGAGGCTACAAGTCCACTTTACACACGAAAACGATGGAAACCTATCAACGAACTTATTCAACTCCACAAGAAATCGAAGCCAAACAAGCAAGGAGAAATGTTTATCCCGTATTCGGATATGAAGTGGAACGATCTTGAACCTCTTTATCGGCCATTTCTGAAGCCTTTTGTCTTGCAACCGAAACCGATTCCGATTGACCCAGCACAAGTGGATGCACTGTACTCGTGCCTTGAACGCTTCACTGGAGTTTTTGGTGGCGTTTTCTCAGGAACGGAAACCAAACGATTGTTTTTTATTGCTCCCGTGCTGGCATATGTATCCCATTTGTTGCCAGACGTTCGATTGCTCGTCGAAGAAAATGTGAATGGGAGTCAAGTTCAGGCCAGTGGGCGTTTTGAGTTCGTCATTCGTCGTGGCGAGAAGCGCGTTGGTATCGTAGAAGCCAAGAAGGACGACATGGACCAAGGCATGGCTCAAAACTTGTTGGGATGTGAGGTGTTGGCGGATGTGGAGCAATTGCCAGCCACCGTGATTGTGCCCACGGCGATTGTGCCCACGGCATGGGCACAATCTTGTCAACTGTTACTGACCGCAGTGTCGCAATAGAGAGCATGGGATGCCACTGTCGGTGGTGATTGAGTGGCTTCTGAAAATGGATTTGTGTTGGGTGGGCTCACCAGCTGGCTGGCTCAGCCTGACGATGCAGCGATGGTGCGATACCAAGCGCATCGTCAGACGACTTGGTTCAGCACTTTGCCACGTGGGATGCCCCCCGTTTGTGGTGATGTGGTGAGTAAACTGGCACGATAATCTTCCCATGCGTCGCGACACACGAATCGCAGCAGCTGAACTGGTGAAAGAGAGATGCGTCCACCATCAACGAAGGACAAGGACGGATTGTTGGCTCCAGCGCGTTCATGCATGCATGCAGGCGTTGGTAAAAACTTCACAGAGCCAAGCTGCTCACAATCCAACTAGACGCGTCGCGCCTAGTCCAACGCCTCAGTGTCAAGGTTGTTCCACTGATCCAGTCGCTGCCATCAAGCCATGAAGAACTCGCTTCTTGCCACTGTCGCCGTGGCGCTAGGCGTTCCGTACCTGGTGAACGCAGCCAGCTCGGCTGTGGTCGCGCCACAGGCAACCATTGATATCTTGGCGTACAACGACGTCTACGAGATGCTACAAGATCAACGGCCGCAAATTGGGCGGACCATCGCGTGTGGTTCCACTGGCCAAGGCGATGCGGCGCAAGAACCCCAACAGTTTGGTGATCTTTGCTGGTGACACCATGTCGCCATCGCTGTGGTCGTCGCAGTTCAAGGGCACGCAGATGATTGATGCGCATAACGCCATTGGCGTTGATGTGGCGTGTCTCGGCAACCACGAGTTCGATTTCGGTATCTCCGCTTTTTTCAACGCTTCCAGCTTGAGCAAGTTTCCGTGGCTGAATGCTAACTGCTACGACCAGTCTACGAAGGAATTGCTGAAGGGCACGCAGCCGAATCTGGTCAAGACGTTGCAGGACAGCACGTTCGGCACCATCAAGATCGGCTTCTTCGGCGTCATGTACGACATGAAGGACCCGAGCAAGGGCGTGTACTGGACCGACCCGATCGAGGCCGCGAAGGAACAGGTGCGCATCTTGCGCGACGTGGAAGGCGTCGACATGGTGATCGCGTTGACGCACCAGGACTTTGTGGACGACAACAAGATGTCGAAGGAAGTGCAGGGCATCGACCTCATCTACGGCGGCCACGACCACAGCTCGATGCTGCAGACGAGCTTCGGCACGCCGTACCTGAAGGCCGACCTGAACTTTCGCTCCGTGTGGTCGTCGCACATCGAGTTCTACCCGGCGCAGGGCAAACAGCCAGCGGGTGCCGTGATGACGCACACGGCGATCCCGATCGTCGAGCGCCTTCCGACGGACCCGGAGCTGGACGCTGTCATCCAGGGCTACAGCACGAAGATCGAGAACCTGTTCAAGGGCGTGGTTGGTACGCTGTGTGAGCCGCTGGACCTGGGCAAGAACCTGGTGCGCGTTCAAGACTGCGCCATCGGCAACATTTTTGGCGACGCGGCTGTCAAGCTGTACGGCGACAGCATCGTGGACGTGGCAGTGGCAAACGGCGGTGGTATCCGCGGTGACAAGGTGTTGCCTGCCGGTAACATTACGTTGGGCGAGATCGTGTCGTGGTCGCCGTTCGGCAACACGATCGTGGTGACGGAGACGACGGGTGCGGGTCTGAAGAAGTTCTTGACGCAGCAGATGTTGGGCAGCTGTGGTGTAACGCTGGTTGTCCAGAATGGCAACTATGTGCATCCTGCCGGTATCCGCTACAAGTTCAAGTGCTCGGGCGTGAAGACCGGTCAGCTGACGGTGCTAGAGTGGTTCAAGCACCCAAGCAAGACTGGTCCCGTACAGGACGACGAGACGCTGCGGTTGGCAATGAACGACTATTGGTACGTGTCGGGCTTTGCGCCACTGGGCGTGCCGATGAAGCTGATCAAGAACGCGGCAGAAGCTGGTCGCGTGGACACGTCACTGCAGCAATACGTGACATCGTTCCCGAACGCGAGCTTGTGTGTGCGTGCCGATGGGCGTTCGTCGGTGGTGTTCTAACCTGTCGCCGTGGTCGAGCTAGTGTTGAGGCTAGGTTCATTGTACTTTCCTTTCATTGCAGGCAATTTGTAACACGTGGTTTTGCTGCACACACACCTGTTTTTTTGCGGGTATGTTTGCTACCTTTAATAACTGCCGTAATTGTTGCTTGCAGCATTCGTATTCGATACCTTTCTGACCAATCATATGTTCCACCGACGTCGCTTCAACTCCATCGACGCCGTTTGGACACTCAGGTTCAAGGCGACCACCGCACGAGGCATTGCCGTGGAGGTGGCCGCTGCGCCATCGCGCGGGAGGCATCAGCGCCCATGGTCGTGCACGAAAGCAACGTGGGCTTGCTCCGCTGGACCAAGCTGGACGCGTTGCCCGCTCGTCTGAACGGCGAGGTCCCAACCCGCCGGTCCGGCCACTCGCTGTCGATCGTTGGTTCCAGTGGCTATCTCTTCGGCGGATGCGATTACTCAGAGCCACCGGGCCCGACGAACGACCTGTACGTGCTCAAGATCAACAGCAGCGCCCCGTGCGAATGGGAGAAGCTCAAGTTCCCGCCGGCGGTGTGTCCGCTGCCGCGCTGGAAGCACTCGGCGACCGTCGTGGACAACAAGATTTATGTGTTTGGGGGCTTCCACAACAGCTCGACGCGGTTCAATGACCTGTGGGTGTTCAATCCGATCACGATGGACTGGACGCAGCCTGGGGTGTGGAAGGAGACGTCGGCGCCGCCGCCACCGCAGCGAGCTAGTGTGGCGGGCTGTGGGGTGAGAAACCCGCTGAGTGTCTGCCCGGCCCCTCGTGGTGGCCACTCGGCTGTGCTCATTCGACGGTGCATTTACGTGTTTGGTGGCTACGGTGGAACAGGCTATGGACGACGCGATTTCGACGACCTCCACATGCTGCGGCTGGAAGACATGAGCTGGAACAAGGTGACGACCAAAGGCAAAGCACCGGAGAAGCGCGCGGGGCACCAGGCGTGCGCAGTGGAAGATCAAATGCTCGTGTGTGGAGGCTGGAATAGCGTCGCACAGTTTAATGACTTGCACGTTTTCGACACGACGACAAGTTCCTGGAGCGCCGTTGACGGTGTGCACATGGCGAACCCGTTGCCGCGATGGAACCACGCAGCCTGTGCTGTCTTGGCGATCCCACACGCTAAAGTGTTCGTGTTTGGCGGTGTCCTCGGCGAAGCAAATAACTACAATGGCCAAGGAACATATATGAGCGACATCTGTGTCTTGGACACTGGAGAAATGACGTGGACAGTGCCTGAAATACGCGGGAATCCTCCTTGCGGACGCTCGGACTCGACCTTGGCATACGATGACAAAGGCAGCAGATTATTGATTTTTGGCGGCTGGGCGAACGTATGGTTGAACGATCTGTATTGTCTGGATGTAAGCTGTGTCGTCGGACCCCCGTACGGCATCACGAGCGTGTTCCCAGAGTTCGGTCCAATCACTGGTGGCACGGCACTGGTCATCGAAGGAATCGATTTCCTCAACAAGGCAGTGACGGTTCGATTTTCGTGCCGCAAAGGCTCGGTCGACGTACCTGGTGAATATATCAACGACCACACACTTCACGTCACGACTCCAGACTTCACCCAGTTCCCTGCTGGCGACGTTCAGATCCGTGTCGCCCTTCAAGGTGATTCTTTTACGACTACGTTCCAACTATTTAACTTCTTCTCCGTCTCATTTGCATCGACATGTTTTGCATATGGGCCCGGCGTATTACCCGGCGGGGCAAGTGCTGAACCAACGTGCTTCTTGATTCAGGCACGCGACGAACATCGCAACTTGCGGACTCGTGGAGGCGATGAATTCAAAGTGGAGATTGTGTCTGAAGCAACGGGGCCCGTGTTTGTCCCCAACCTCCAAATCCAAGACTTGGACAATGGCAAGTATATGGTGACGTATTCTATGCCGAATGCTGGCGAATACCTCGTCAACATTGAGTTCCTGGGCACGTTTGGTGGAGTGAAAGGCCCGATTCGTGGTTCACCATTCAAAACAAGCTTTGATGACACAGTCACACGAGAGATGAATCTGATGACTGGAAAGCTCATCGTGGATCAGGTTCTCCAAGATTTGCAAAATTTGCAGCAGTCCACGAAAGAGTGCCACGCTGGTCTCGACCAACCACTTTCTGATCCAATGTGGACGCCTGAACAGACAACATCGGCGCTCATTGCCCTCAAGGAGCACGTCTTCCTTGTTGAGAAACGTGGTGAGGACATTACCATGAATATTGACCAACTCAAAGCTGAAATTGCTTTCCTTAAAGACGCTGGCATAACTGTCACAAAAGAGCACGAGTTGATCACAGCTATTGAAGCGACGTGGCACGAAGTGCTGAAAAAGGTACCAGCAGCGAGTTCACGGATTGCGCCACTGATCACCGCGCAGAGTCTGAAATTCCGCAACGAAGTGGGGGCGTACATGGAAGATCTGCAACTAAAGGAAAGCCAGTTGAAGACGAAGGCATTTTGGTCGTATTCTATTGGTGTCGCCAGTGCCATGGAATGCATCCGCCAAGAAAAAGCGGTGCTGGCGGAAGAAGATGCGTTGTACCAAAAGAAGAAACATGTGGCAGAAATTCTCGAGTGTGACGAGCTTATGGAACCTTGTGAGCGTACGCTGACCACGATTCGTAGAACGATTGACCACGTGAACCAACTGTGGGAATCTATTTCGGACGTGACGCGAAAGATAGATCTATCGCGAGAAATCTTGTGGAGTATGATCGATGGCATTGTTCTCGAGGAAGAAGCTAAGGCATTTATGGTTCTCGTGAAAGCCACCAGCAAGGAAATTCGAGACTGTGATGCATACAAGCAGTTTGAGCGTGTAGTGAAAGACTTCCTTAGTACGTGTCCACTTTTTCAGGCTCTTCGGCACCCTTCAATGAGGAAACGCCATTGGGAAGAATTGATCAAGGTAACTGGGAAGTCATTTGAGTGCCCAGAAGACAACCCAACGTTGCGATTCACCGACATTTTGGCATTAAACCTTCACGAATTTCAACGAGATGTGGAAGAGATCACCGATCGAGCCCAAAAAGAAGCAAAACAAGAAGCAGTGCTCCAGGATCTCGATACTCGATGGAGCTCGGTCTCATTTACGATGACGATGTACAAAGAAACCGATGTCCCACTCTTACATCTGTCGGAAGAGATCATTGAGATGCTGGAATCCGATCAGCTCTTGGTTCAAGGTATGGTGTCTGGGCGACACAACTTCTTCCAGTCTCAAACTCTGTCATGGCATACGAAGCTGATGCTGGTGTCAGAAGTAATGGGAATTCTGAATGAGATACAACGGTCATGGTCGTATCTAGAACCGTTGTTCATGCAGTCAGAAGAAGTGAAGCGTGAACTTCCAGAAGAAGCGGCGCGTTTTCGATCTGTGGATGAAAAAGTACGAGATACTCTTCAGCAAATGTGGGCACAAGAGCCGAATGGCAACGTGATGAATGCATGCCAACTGCCCGAGTTGCTCACCGAGCTCGGAAATCTGCGTGCGTCTCTTGAAAAGTGCCAACAGGCCCTCAAGGAATATTTGGACTCCAAGCGCCGATTGTTTCCCAGATTTTACTTCATATCCGAAGCTGATTTGCTTGACCTCCTGTCAAACGGCAGCAATCCTGAAAACATTTTGATTCACCTCGAAAAGGTATTCCTGGCAACATCTACGTTGACACTGGAGAAAAATGGAGAAAAGATGATGGCCACCACATTCATTTCAAGAGATGTCGCAAAAGAGCGCGTGCTATTTGAAGGAAAACTCCATATCCAAGGAAAAGTGGAGATTTATCTGCAAGTAATTCTCGATGCCATGCGAATGACTTTGAGGGAGCACGTTACCAGATCGATCCAGCGATTTCCTGAACAAAATCGCGTTGACTGGCTGATGCAAAAGCTTCCAGCAGCGGAAGCGGAGGCTCAACCGATGCCGATGGATGCAGCGCAGATTGCATTGCTTGTTGCCGGAGTCGAATACGTCAGAGGTGTCGAAGGTGCATTTATCATGATGGCAAATGGAAGAGCGACAGCGATGAAGGAGTTCAACGAGAAGGTGATCATTCAGCTGAACGATCTCATCAAGCTCACACAAACGCCACTGACAAAGGAAGACCGACAGCGCGTGATGTGTATGATCACCATGGATGCCCATTCCAGGGACATTGTCCAAAAGTTGTTGTACGAGCAGATATTGTCAGCTACATCGTTTTTGTGGCAGTCACAACTGAAGCAACGACGAGCAGAGCATTCCAACTCGACCTATTTGGAAATCTGCGATGCTAAGTTTGACTACGGTTTCGAGTACCTCGGCAATGGTCCTCGCTTGGTTGTTACGCCGCTCACTGATCGGATTTATGTGACGGCAACGCAAGCTTTGCACATTCAAATGGGATGCGCTCCAGCAGGACCTGCAGGAACGGGCAAAACCGAAACAACCAAAGACTTGGCCAATATGGTTGGCAAAGTGTGTTACGTATTCAATTGTTCCCCAGAGATGGACTACAAGAACCTGGGCAACATTTTCAAAGGACTTGCAAGTGCTGGAGCATGGGGCTGCTTCGATGAGTTTAATCGTTTGGCGCCTGAGGTCTTGTCCGTGTGCTCCGTTCAGTTCAAAGCTGTTTGCGATGGAATTCGATCAGACAGTGACCACGTTGTGATCGAAGGAGACAAGGTACGCCTTGATTCTTCTTGCGGAACGTTTATCACGATGAATCCCGGGTATTTGGGTCGATCAGAGCTACCTGAAGGCCTGAAAGCTCTATTCCGACCGATTACCGTCATGGCTCCTGATCTTGTATTAATTTGCGAGAACATGCTGATGGCTGAGGGATTCAGAGAAGCCAAAGTACTCGCATCCAAGTTTTTCAGCCTGTATTCGTTGTTAAAGGAATTGCTGTCGAAGCAAGATCACTATGACTGGGGATTACGTGCAGTGAAGAGTGTGCTTGTTGTGGCCGGGTCATTTAAGCGCGCGGAGCCCAAGTTGTCTGAGCAGGAAATCCTGATGAGAGCGTTGCGTGATTTCAATTTGCCAAAGATTGTCGAGCAAGATCTCTTAGTCTTCAACGGACTGCTCGGAGACCTGTTTCCACAGCTCAATCCACCACGAAAAGTCGACGAAGCTATGGAGAAGCATGTGCATCAAGCATGTGAAGATCTCACGCTGTGGCCGCATGAACAATTTCGCCTCAAAGTCATTCAGCTGGAAGAGTTACTTGCGATTCGCCACTGCGTGTTTGTTATGGGCCCACCAGGCAGCGGCAAATCGGAATGCCGAGAAGTGTTGGTTGCGGCGCGTAAGAAGAAAGGAGAAGAGTACCAGACGCGAGTGGTTGACTTAAATCCAAAGGCGGTATCGACTGAAGAGCTATATGGATACATGGTTCTGGGAACGCGTGAGTGGAAAGACGGACTGTTGTCGAAAGTGATGCGAGATCTTGCGACAGCCTCGTCCACTGATGCGCGGCCAAAATGGATCCTGCTGGATGGTGATCTGGATGCAAACTGGATTGAGTCGATGAACTCGGTCATGGACGACAACAAAATGCTCACACTTGCATCAAATGAACGCATCCCGCTCAAGACAAATATGCGCTTGCTGTTTGAAATTCGTGATCTCAAGTATGCAACGCCCGCAACGGTGTCCCGCGCTGGTATTCTGTACATCTCCAATGACGGTGGGTTTCAGTGGCGCTCTGTGTTGGCAAGCTGGGTGAGCACGAAGGGCAAGAACGTTCACCAACGAACAGCTCTCGGTGAAGCAGCAAATCGATATATCGACCCGATCATTACATTTCTCAAGCAGCAATGCAAAGCAATTGTGCCTGTGGAAGACATCACCTTGGTGCAAAACTACCTGTATTTCTTGGATGCAGTTCTCGATGCAGAGACGCTCAGCGATATCAAGAAGGTGGAAACGCTGTGCGGCTTCATCTCTGTTTGGGCCTTCGGTGCTGCGCTGACGATCACCGATGATGGTACGGATTACCGAAAGATCTTCAGCGAATGGTGGCGCGGGGAGTTCAAAACCATTAAATTCCCCAGTCGAGACACTGTCTTCGACTACTGGCTCAACCCGAACACTCTGAACTTTGATTCTTGGCGCTCGTCCCCATTCTTCAAAACAGTGCACTTTGACGGATCTGTACCGATGAGTTCAATCACCGTGCCCACGCCCGAGACTGCGTCGATCTCAAGTTGGATGAGTTTGATGGTGCGTGAGCACCGCCCTTTCATGTTGTGTGGTCACGCCGGTACAGGCAAGACGCAGCTTGTTCAAGGATTACTCACCAGCATTGAGCAGCAACGATCATCGATCGTTGAGGCACATAACGCGACAACCAGTATGAACATCAATTTCAACTTCTACACAAATGCAAGCGCACTGCAAACAATCCTGGAGTCCAAGCTCAGCAAGCGAGTGGGGTCGACTTACGGTCCTACCAGTGGCAGCCAGTTAATCTATTTCCTGGACGATCTCAACCTCCCGCAAGTGGATGCGTACAACACGCAGAGCGCTCTAGCGTTGTTGCGACAACATTTGGATTACGGTCACTGGTACGATCGTTCCAAGTTCACGCTGAAGCAGATCGCCAATGTTCAATTCTTGAGCTGCATGAATCCAAGTGCAGGCAGCTTCTTCATCAATCCTCGTTTGCAGCGCCATTTTGTCACCTTCGCCCTGGCACAATTGAGCGTCGCGAGCTTGCAGCTCATTTATACGACTTTCCTTGAAGGATACGTGGCTGACTTTGTCGAGGATATCCGGAAACTGACGGCAAATATCTTGAAGGCTGCGCTTGGACTACATGCGCAAGTGTCGACAACATTTAGAAAGACAGCTGCCAACTTTCATTATGAATTCAACATCCGTCACGTCGCCAACGTTTTCCAGGGACTGTTAATGGCAAGACCATCGACTTTTGAAGATCCGTTTAAGTTTGCATTGTTATGGATCCACGAATCCACTCGAGTCTACGGTGATCGGCTTGTCAACACCCAAGACTTAGCCAAATTCACAACAATCGTGCAGCAACAAGCCCGGAAATGCTTTCCATCGTACAATTTCACGCGATACTTCATGCCAGCAGCGGCTGCAACTGCCCTTGCGAGCGATGGTGGCAACGTCATGATGGATGTGATTTTATTCTCACATTTCTCCAGCGGAGCTCGGGCAAACGAGTACGATCAAGTCACGTCAATGCAAACTCTTCACACCGTTGTCGAGGAAGCGTTGGCGGAGCATAACGAAATCTACACGAAGATGGACCTCGTGTTGTTCAAGGACGCGCTGGAGCACGTCACACGCATCGTACGCATCATTTCAAATCCGTCTGGACATGCAATGCTCGTTGGTGTCGGAGGCAGCGGTCGCAAGTCTCTGGCACGGTTAAGTGCATTCATATGCAGTTATGCCCTCGTCGAAATCACCATCACACAGACGTATTCGCTGCTCGATTTCAAGAGCGATCTCCAGAACATGTTTATGAAGGCAGGAGCGAAAGGCGAAGGAACCGTTTTCTTATTCAGCGACAATCAGATCAAGAATGAGCGCATGCTGGTGCTCCTGAATGACTTACTTTCGAGTGGCAACATCCCTGATCTGTACAACCTCGATGAACAGAACAATATCATCCAACAAGTGCAGCCGAAGATGCGTGCAGCGATGGCGTCGGCGGCAGCTTCTGCATCAGTGGCACAGCAATCAACCGCATTGTCTGAGAAAGATCAATGCTGGCAATGGTTCACCAACGAGATCAAGAAGAACCTGCACGTCGTTCTCTGCTTCTCACCAGCAACTGCCGAATTTAGAATTCGAGCGAGGAAGTTCCCAGCACTTGTGAATTGCACGTTGATCGATTGGTTCCAGCCATGGCCGAAAGATGCTTTGCACTCGGTCGCTGTGCGTTTCTTGAATCCTGATGAAGACAAAGCCTTGGGTCGCTGCATCCTCAACGATGACTACTTGGCTGCGATCCAGACTTTCATGCCGTTCGCATTTCAGAGCACCAACGACGTCGCGCAAGACTTCTTCGCGCATGAAAAGAGGCGTGTCTACTCTACTCCCAAATCATACTTGGAATGTCTTGTTCTGTACAAGCAGTTGCTGATTCGAAAGCAAGGAAGTCATGAAAAGGCAATGGAGCGATTACAAAGCGGTATGGAAAAGATGGAAGCAACTCGAGATGTCGTTGCAAACATGGAAGAAGAGTTAAAGACTACACTTGAGGAAGCTGAAAAGAAAAAGGCTCTTGTTGAGGAAATCGCCAAGCGCTTGCAACAGGATAAAGCCCTTGTGGAGAACGAAACCTCAAAAGCCAACGTTGAGAAAGAAAAATGCGCGGTCATTCAAACAGAAGTCATGGCAAAAAAAGCGGATACAGAAGCAGATTTGGCACAAGCGCAACCGATGTTAGATGCTGCTATGGCAGCTTTGGATACGCTGAATAAGAAGGATTTGGGAAGTTGCAAGACCATGTCGAAGCCTCCAGCGGGTGTTGGGGATATCTTCGCTGCCGTGATGGTGCTTTTTGCAGGCATCAATCCGAATGTCGTCCTGCAGAAGAACGGCAAAGTGAAAGACAAAGATCGATCGTGGGAAGCCACAAAGAAAGCCCTGCTGGGCAACGTCAACTCTTTTGTCGATGAGCTGAAGGGATTCAAGACGCTGGTGGATGAGTTACAGGTGCCTGATGTCAACTGGAAAGAAGTGCGCCCATTCCTCCAGCTCGAACATTTCAACGTTGAAATAATCGAAAAGAAGAATTCCGCAGCTGCTGGGTTGTGTGCGTGGGTGATCAACATTGTCCAGTACTACGATGCGATCGTCATTGTTGAGCCGAAAAAGAAGGCATTAGCTGAAGCGAACGAGAAGCTTCGTGTGGCCAACGAAAAGCTTGATGAAGTGCAACAGAAAGTGATGGCTTTAGAGGCCCGTCTGGCCACATTGACAGAAGAATTTGATCGAACAAATCGTGACGTGCAAGAAGCAGTAGCGGCAGTCGAACGTGGTCGCCTTCGAATGCAATTAGCAACACGATTGACATCGGCTCTGGGCAGTGAGAGTGTGAGATGGTCGCAAGAACTCACTCTCTTGCAGTCAACTGCAGACATGCTCATTGGCGATGTCTTGATTGCGGCAAGTTTCGTGTCGTACATTGGCGCATTCACCAAACCATTCCGCGATTTGCTCATTACAGACAAATGGATCCCATTTTTGAAGAAATCGGTGATCAACGGCAACAAAAAGGAAAGTCTACCGATGTCTGAAGAAGTGAACCCCATCAAGATTCTAGCTAGCGATTCCGAAGTGGCGGAATGGAGCACTCGGGGGCTTCCAAGCGATCGTGTCTCTGTCGAAAACGGTGCCATTGTACGCAACAGCAAGCGGTGGCCTTTGTTGATTGACCCTCAGCTTCAGGGCATCTATTGGCTGCGAGAAATGGAGAAATATGCGCGTCGATCTGATCCAAGCTCGTTACAAGTGGTTCGACAAGACCAGCACAACCTGCCCCAACTTCTCGAGACTGCCATCGAAAATGGACACACGATTATTGTCGAGAATATGGTCGAGAAGATCGAGGCGTGCTTGTGGCCGGTCATCGCTCGGTGTACTACTACGCGTGGTCACAAGAAACTATTGAAGCTTGGAGATAAACTCGTGGAATTCCACTCGGATTTCAGATTGTATCTTCACACAAAGCTTTCCAATCCGCATTATCCTCCAGAACTTCAGGCGGAGACGACGATGATCAATTTTGCTGTGACACAGCAAGGCCTTGAAGATCAGTTGCTTGCGCTGGTTGTCCGTAAGGAATGGCCGAAAAAAGCAAAGGCGCGCACAGCGCTCATTCACCAGCAGAACGAATTCAAGATTCGCATTCAGTCGCTGGAGGATCGCATTTTGACCAATTTGGCTGACGCTGAAGGTGACGTGACGGAGAACGTGCAGTTGATCACGGACTTGGAAACAACAAAGGCAACAGCAGTGGAGATCGCACAAAAGGCTGCCAAAGCAAAAGAATACGAGACCCAGATTAACTTACTCAGCTCGAAGTATCAGTCGGTGGCCTCACGTGGCGCGCTGTTGTTCTTCATCATGGACAGCTTGTACCGTGTGCACTCGTACTACGTGTATTCGCTGAACGCGTTTGTTGTCATCTTCCAACGCGGCATCGATCTCGTTTCTGGTGACAAGCCAAAAGAAAGTGCCGGAGGTAGCGCTGGCGGTGGCTTGCTTGGTCGATTGAAGGCTGCAGCAAAGAAAGTGATTGCAACGCAGCGCTTCCAGTGGAACGCGGATTTGCTGCTGGCGGATCGAGTGGCGACGGACAACAGCGAAGAAGAGCTGGAGGCACTGCTTGCAGAGACTGACAAGGAAGAAATGCTGACAGAGCAGCAGATTGAAGCTCGGTGCCTTCAGTTGAAGAGCTCCATCACGGAAGTCGTCTTCAATTACATTCGACGGGGCTTGTTCGAGCGCGATAAGTTGATGCTGGCGACTCAGCTCAACTTCGCTATCTTGCAAAGTGAGAACAAAGTTCAAGCCGTGGAAGTGCAGCAACTTGTCACGAACGCCAGTGCCGCAGATATGGGCTCAGGCATGGGCTTATTAAGTGAATGGATGGCCGAGAGCATTTGGTTGCGCATCCGCAAG
Source organism: Lagenidium giganteum (assembly GCA_002286825.1). Classification (NCBI taxonomy): domain Eukaryota; phylum Oomycota; class Peronosporomycetes; order Pythiales; family Pythiaceae; genus Lagenidium; species Lagenidium giganteum. Next base: position 52,387 of record NSDO01000057.1, on the reverse strand, counting down.
CTTGAAGAAGTCATTCCTGGGCTGCAGAAACTGACGACGTTCATGCGCTCGGATTCAGAAGAATGGAAAGAATGGTACGATGCCGAGAAGCCTGAGAGCAAGCCGTGTCCCGGACCGTACAAGACTGGCTTGACTTCGATGCAGCTCTTGCTGCTTGTCCGGGCGATCCGGCCAGATCGCATGATTTTCGCGTTGCAAGACTTTTTGGCGACGCATCTCAGCCAGCAATTCATTCAACAACCACCGTTCGACATGGAAGCGACGTACCAAGAAACCAGCGCGTCGACGCCAATGTTCTTTGTTCTGTTTCCTGGTGTGGATCCAACTTCATGGGTCGAGAATCTTGGCAAGAAGTTCGACTTCACGTATGAACGCGGTAACTTGCTCAACATCTCAATGGGTCAAGGACAGGAAGCAGCTGCCGATGCTGTGTTGATGAAGTATTCACGTGAAGGAAACTGGGTGATCTTGCAGAACATTCACCTCATGCAGTCGTGGTTGCCCAAGCTGGAGCGCACGCTTGAATTGTATTCAGTGTCTGCGGATCAGAGCTTTCGCTGCTTTTTGTCAGCTGAAGGCCCCGCCATTGCAACGCTTTCCAACCTGCCTGAATCGCTCTTGCAAAGCTGTATCAAGGTCGCTAACGAAGCACCAACTGACCTCAAAAGCAATCTGCGAAGAGCGTGGGCCCAGTTTTCCGTGAAGCAAATCGATGCGTGCACTCAACCCAACGAGTACCAAGGATGTCTGTTTGCGCTGTGCTTCTTCCATGCGCTGGTGCTGGGACGACGACGCTTTGGGTATCAAGGCTGGAGTCGCATGTACAGCTTCAACACTGGCGACTTGCTCATCTGTGCGGATGTGCTGCGTCGATATACGGATAACGCGGCGGCGGCGGGTCTGGCAGCCGCGGCGGCAGGAAAAACTCGTGGACTACCATGGGATGACTTGCGATATATCTTTAGCGAGATCATGTACGGTGGCCACATCACGGACCACTGGGACCGAATTACCAACAACGCGTACTTGAGTGAAGTGTTCACTCCAGAAATCCTCAACAAGAAGGAGCTAACGGAGAACTTCAGGTGTCCAGACCCTTACGCATTCACCTACAGCAAGTATGCGGCTTACATCGAGTCCGACCTGCCAAATGAGTCGGCATCAGTATATGGATTGCATCCAAATGCCGAGATTGGATACCTCATGGATGCCTCGAACGATCTGTTCCATACAATCACCAAGTTCCAACCCGTGAGCTCGGCGACGCCTTCGGCTAGCAGCATTGACGCTGCTGGAGCGTCACGTGAATTCTCGCGAGTGCTATCGATCGTGGAAGGACTGCTGGAGCGCCTTCCCCCGGAATCCGACCTCCCATCTCTCCAAGCGCGGGCTCAACCGCTACTGACACTTGATCAGTCGCCCTTCGTTGTCGTCGCGCTGCAGGAAGCAAGTCGCATGCACGTGCTGATGAAAGAAATTCAATCAAGTCTGATCGAACTAACGAAAGGCATCCATGGAACACTCAACATGACGGAACCGATGGAAGACCTGATGGAAGCACTGTCGATCAATCAGGTGCCAGGTCGCAACATTTTGCATTTGTGTTCCTGGGAGCGGTACGCTTGGTGGTCGAGAAAGTCGCTTGGTATGTGGTACATCGACTTCCTCGAGCGCATCAACTTCCTCACGTCGTGGACAAACGAGTTCCGCCTTCCGTATTCCATGTGGATATCTGGGCTCTTCAACCCAACGGCCTTCCTCACAGCGATCAAGCAGTGCAATGCGCGCAAGCATAGTTTCCCACTCGACTCAATGACCATCGAGACCCACCTCACGACCATGCAGCAGCCAGACTCTGTGGACACGTATCCTGACATGGGAGCATTCATCCACGGCTTGTACATCGAAGGAGCTCGCTGGGAACCTGCAATGCGCGAGGGCGAACGCGTGTCCCCGATCTCGTACGAAATAGACGCGATTGCTTGTGGTGGTCACTTAATGGATCCCATGCCCAAGGAGCTGTTTCCTGAGACTCCGATAATTTACGCGCGCGCCGTACTCATCGAGGAAGGTTGGGAAGCAACAGGTGTCGGACATTTCCGACGTAAGAAGGAGATATTCGACTGCCCTGTGTACCAGACAACGTTGCGAGGACCAACGTATGTGTTCCTGGCAACGTTGAGCACACTAGATCCCAAGAGCAAGTGGACGCTTGCTGGTCTCGCCTTGGTCATGCAGAAGGACGTCTGAGATCAATGCCAAAAATCAGTGGTACAGTAGCGGACAGTCTGCAGGTTGGTTAGGACAAAGCGGCGCAATGATGTCATCAACAGGATTTTTTGCATGTCACCATGGTGCTCAAGGCCATCATTTCATGCAATCTGTGGCAGGATACATATGATTCAGTTCAACGCATGGCAGTAGGATTCATACCCTCGTGACACGATCAATCACTTTCATTTTATGTCTGACCTCCTCTGGTTGGATCAGAGCTCATTGCGCAAAACTATGCCACTCGACGCACTTTTAGACAAATGGGTTGGCGAAATCGGTTGTCAGCCCTCTGCTCTGTCTGGCTCTTCCTATGGCTTGGTTGGATCGAAGAGCTTCGGCATCTTTTGCCAGCACTTGTAGTAGTCCTGGTCGTTGTGCTCGCAGTTGATGGCGTAGTCGGTGAGCTTGAGCAGATAAGTCGACTCGAACATGAATGCCAGGCCACCGTCAAACTTTTCAGGCTTGAGCTCAGCGTTGGATGCAGCCTTGAACGTTTCGGCATCTGGACCGTGTGGGGTATCGACACTGTGAAGCGAAGCACCGCCTGGCACGAAGCCACCCTTCTTGGCATCGTAGACACCGTAGACCATGCCCATGTATTCAGACATGCAGTTGCGATGGAAATACGGAGGGCGGAAGGTATGCTCTTGCACCTGTCGTAATTGTCAAACGTCAAACGCGAGTTTCGATAAGACGAAAACGAATGCAAGCAATGCGCACCATCCAACGTGGTGGGAAGATCACGAAATCGCAAACAGCGTTGCCAGCCTCTTCCGTTTGGCACGTGAGCACACAGTAAATCGACGGATCCTGTCAATCATAAACCGTCAGCGCGTGACAATTGCATGCACAACCCAATCAATTGCCTTCGCACCGGATGGTCGTAGTTCACAGAGTTCATCGTGCAGAACTTGTCCAAGTTGTACTTGTACGGCACATAGTTGCCGTGCCACGCAACCACGTTGTATGGGGAAAAGCTCATCTTGGCAGTGAACAACTTGCCACCGAACTAAAAAAAAAGATGAGCTGGAGTGCACAAAGATTTGGATCAAGTCGAGCACAAAACATACCTTGTTGACAACCTGGTAATCGCATTCGCGGTCTTCGTAGAACGCCACTGGCGACTCGAAGTCACGAGGGTTGGCCAAACCGTTGGCGCCAATTGGGCCAAGATCTGGGATGATGAAGTGGCGGTTGTACACTTCGCAAATGTATCCTCGCGATGGTTCATCGATCAAGACAGAGAATCGGATGCCGCGCTGGATGACACAGATTTCGTGTGGAGACACCAGCATCTTGCCGAATTCCGTGATGATTTTGAGCTTGCCGTGTTGAGGGACTGTGTAAGTGACCACGGCGTCAGTTCATTTCCGCATCCACTCCAGTGCAATCGAATTTCATGAACATACCGATCAAGAAATCGCCATCCGAGTTGTAGAACGTCTTATCGACCATCGATTTGTTGGCAGCATACGTGTGGATGGCCATGCCTGCCTTCATCGTTGGATCGCCTGCACCACCTATCCCAATCCCACGTCAGCTTGGACATACATTGAATGCTCTCAACCTGATAAACACGTACCGATGGTCCGCAGGCCGTCAATGAAATCCTCTTGGACACCGTCGGCCGGGAACGGAATTGGACTCCAACGCATCTGCTGGGGTGTCAGCTTTTCGTTGGCGAAGTCAGCTCGCACATAGTCGTGCTTCACTTCCTTATACTTCTCATGGACGACTGGCGGTAAAATGCGATACAACCAGCTGTGGCATCACGTTTCCGCGTCAGTCCTCTCCATTCTTTTGTTCTCGATCGTTCGCAGCCACCCACATAGTTACCTGCGCTGGTTCTTATGACGCGGCAACGTGAACGCTGTGCCCGACAACTGCTCCGCATACAGCCCATACGCACACTACACCCACCCATCCTTCCGTCAGAATTTCTCTCACAACCCGCCAAGAGTGGCCTAGCCAGTCCCCCACCTTTTGCGGGTTGTTCTGGGCCTTGGGCAGCGCGTTGGGCAATCGCTCCGAGCAGAAGTGGTTGCCAAAGCCAGGCTGGTACTCCAGGGTCTCCCACGAATCCGTCATGTTGCTGTTTGCTGCGTCTGATGCCTTGTTGTCGCTGTCGTTGCCGTCGTCGTCGTCGTCCGTTTGTCCGCGCGTTCCACTTCAACTCGAGCGCTCGGTCGCCAAAGAGGAAATGGCGATGGCGACGGCCATTTGCCGCGTCGACGTTGCCACTTGAGGGGGCCTGCTTGGGGTGCGTCCGCCCATTGCACTGGTTGCTGGTTGCTGGATGGGCTCGCCTTGCGCGTGAGGGGTGGGGGAATCCATGTCGCTCCAGCTGACAGAGTATCTTCAACTTCAACTGCAGCGCGCGTTTCTGGCATTAACAGGTAATTACCAGCGTGAACTGCACGATGAGAATGCTGTGGGTGTGGTGCGAGGGACGATGTTGCGCGAAGCGGAGGGGGTACTATTTCGTGCAACCTTGTGGTACGTTCGTGCAACATCCACGGCCGTCAAACAGCGGGGCTGGAGAAAAGATCCACAGACGGCCTGAACGACGCACGGACACGGACGACGCCCGGACACGATGGCGCTGAGCAAACCGATGGAGATGTTGGCGGCTGCGACGGCGGCAGGTGTAGGCGGCTTCATGGCCACGAGTATCCTGTATCCGCTGGATACGCTGAAGACGCGCATGCAGTCGACCACGAAGGACGCGGCCAAGGACGACGAAGACGAGGTCGCGCCGGCGAGCACCATGAGCGTCGTGCGCTCGCTCTACCGCGGCATCCAGTACAAGACAGCGGAGTCCACGACCTCCAAGTTCTTCTACTTCTATGCGTACACTCTGCTGTCCGGTCTGGCGGCTCGTGGAGGCGACGTGCGCGAGCTATCAACGGCGACCAATTTGCTGGTCGGCTACTTGAGCGAGTTCGTGCACTTGCCCGTGACGCTGCCGATGGAGGTGGTCGCCACGCGCTTGCAGACGAGCAAGGATGGTGCCGGTGGCAGCATCATGCAGATCATCCGCAGGGTGCACGAAGAAAGCGGGCTGGCGGGCTTCTACAAGGGCTTCCAGGCGTATTTCGTGCTGTGTATGCAGCCGGCCATCCAGTACACGGTGTTTGAGCGCGTGAAGGAGATCTATCTGCGACGATTCAAGCGCGCATCGGACGCGCTTGGTGCGCTGGAGGTACGACAATGGTGGTGGTGATGATAATAGGCTGATAGATGATGCCTCACGGGTGGTTGACTGATGGATTGCAGGCGTTCTTGTTGGGTGCGATCGCGCGATCGATTGCAACGCTATTGTTGTTCCCGTACATTCGCGCCAAGGTCCTACTGCAAGCGAAGAAGAAGAAGCAGGTGGCCAGCGACCCTGAGGCTCAGAAGAGTGCGCCAGACACGTGCAGCGCTGCCAAGCAGTCCGACGGCATCACTGCGACGATTCAGCGCGTATATCGTGATGAAGGCTTCCTTGCGCTTTACCGTGGACTTTGCCCAGAGCTTACCAGGGTGAGTTCAGCCGTGTCTATCATGAGCTTATCGATCATTGCTGGGAAACAACGCTGATGAAATGGCGTGAACAGGGAGCACTGTCCTCAGCCATCATGCTGATGATCAAGGAAAAGATCCAGACGTACATCACGCTGCTGCTCATCGTTGCTAACTCGATGTGAGAGCCTGTGCGGCACAATCTCATGAGCAGAGTCAACAGAACGAGCATGAAAATGTTGTCGTGAATGTGGCGAAGATTTTGCGTGGCTTGGGAGAACTCTCAAGTATTGCGTTACGGTAGTTCGGCCCTCGGGTCGATTGCGTTCTTTCATGCTTGGACTCAGATGACGATGTCAGGTGAATAGATCAAAGTTTTGTGCATGCAGCGTTCAAGGATGTGTTTATTTACACTGAGCTAAGAGCCTCTGGCAGCACGTCACATTCGTGCACACGCTCAACCTCTAGTTACTTGTGTCGAATGGCAAAGGTGGCAGCGGCAGAAGCTTCTCGTATCAGGGCATCGAAATTTCGCTTGTCTTGGAGATTGGGAGGAAGCGATCGACGCACTGGTGACAAGTTGTTGGTTGGGTGTGCGTGCTGTTTGGTGGCGATTTCTATTACCGGCATTGAAACTTGTTGCGGCGGCGGTGGATCTGGTTCATACCGAGACATTGATTGGGGAAACATGTTCTGTTGTGGCTGAGCGCCAAGGACTGGTAGTGTTGTCGTTCCATACTCCGACCGAGATGCTGCAGAAGGCAGGTTGTAGCTGTTCGACGAGCTGTTCCCTGTCGTTCCCATCGAAGCGGTGGAGTTTATCTTCGTATCGCTGACCGATTGCTGAAACTGAAGATTTGTCGACTCGCTGGTAGTGTTTTGGAAGGAATAGCGACGTGGAGGTTGGGAATACGACGTTGAGTCGTACTGATACAGCAGAGGGTCAGACTGCACGGGATTTGATGGTTGAACATCATATCCAGGTAAGGCGCGAGTCGACGACCACGTTGAGGTGAGATCGCTTGATGCATCACGGACTGCTTCGTTGTGGCCGGGGTGGGGCTTGCTAATGTGAGAGGGGATGAAGGAGGACGGATTGCTGTCCCATGGGGACGGTATCGGGCCTTTGCGTGCGAATGTCTGGGAACCAGAACATAGGGCACAATTTGACAAAGCGTGTGCTGAGCACTTCGCATCGCTTGCTGGTGGCGCGATGGTTTGTCGTCCACGCCCGCCGTCAACTGGCACATTGTACATGTTTTGCTCACTTCCAGTTCGAATCGCCCCAGGAATGTCCGATTGAAACCTCGTCGCAATTGCTGTATTGCTGGAAAACTGGTCGTCTTTTGAGCAGATGAAACAATTCGTAAGTCGATGGCGAGCACACGGCGCATTTTGCTTCGGTGGGTCTTCAAGCACGAATGAGCGGGATTTCTCTGGCAACATCTCAGAACTAGGATTTGCGCGTTGAGCAAACGTTTGAGATCGACCAGGACTCATTGCCGGCGGTAATGCACTGATCGGATTGCTTGGTCGTGACGCAGCCGCTGCACAAAGTACGCAACCACGAAGGAAATGCTTGGCACACACATCCGCTGCATCGCTCACTCCAACGCTTTGCTTGGTGGCTTTCGTTTCTGACGCATATTCCACATTGATTGCCGCTGCTCCGTCCCATCGCTGATTTGTTGATGATTGAACAGTCGGAGGGGCGGCATCGGCTCGCGTACCGGGATAGCCACGCCAATATGCATCTGGGATTGCTTGCTCACTTGGAGTGACCTGTGCTGCCAGCGATGATATCGTCGATGAGTATTGCGCATTTTGATGATAGTGAGAAACCATGCCGTAATTTCCTGGTATGCTGTAGTTGACGTCGTTTGGGTGCTGCGCTTGAGCACTTTCAATTGCATTTCCCATCCAAATCGATGGATCTTGAGGACCTGAATACTGGTGCGCAACTGGTATTCGTTTTTGCAGCTGTTGGGGATGCTGTGACGTATGTTCGACAGGATACGACGATGGTTTCCCCACATAGTTTGGTTGGGCGTCTTCGTATGATTCTGATTGTGGTTCTGTGTCTTGAGTAGAATCCGCCTGGTTTGACTCACCAGTTTGATCCCTAAACTCTAAAGGCTGTAGACGCTGTTGCTTGAGTGATGTCTGACTCAAACCTCGCTTTTTGGATGGCTTCGCTCCGAATGCGTATTTCTCAATCAGGTGCTGGTAGGCACGGTTGGGATCGTGGTGGCTATACCGCCCCCCTCCACGCACATCTTTCCCCGACCCGTTCTTTTTCATGCTCTTTTGCGGACGCTCCTCGCGGGATGCGGGAGCGCCTCCATTTCCGTTGTTCGAAGATATCGGTCGAGACTGTCGCTGTAGGTCAGCGGATATTTCAAGATCCTTAATGCGCGACTCGAGAGCTCGGATGCGCTTATTGTCTTCTTCACGTTGCCTGCTGATCGTCGCGTTCTCTTTGGCAAGTTTTTGAATTTCTTTATCTTTGAGCTGAACTTTTTCCAAGAAATCGCGCTGGATGCTTTCGCTTTCGCGTCGTCGGCGTCTCTGCTCGCTTTCGAGACGCTCACGCAACTTGGCGATCTGAACCTTGGCAAGCAACAGCTCCGATGATCCAGTGACTGTCTCGTTCACGTGCACAGTTTGCATTACTGAGCGGGCACGATCAGCGAATTGAAGCGTTCGAATCGTGTCTTCAGCGTTTCTGGTGAGTGGACTCACTGTCGCGATTAGGCTCGCTTGAGTGTTTCCTCCAAAGGAATCTTGCAGCAGCCGCGTGAGCATCGAGTCGCGGTATGGAATGTGTTTCCTTCCTGCTTCTGCTAACGCTGCAATGCAGTTGCCCAACGCAGACAGACTGGCGTTGATGTTCTTGAGTTCTTGCGAATGAGCGTCTTCCATGCTGACGTCTGTATTCCACTTTTCTGACCCGGCCAAGTCAACCACGTTAAGCCTTGACTTTCGAATGAGTCGATCGCCGTTCGGGAGTGCGCGCTCGCTGGTGACAATAAACTGCACAATCGCGTGACTGCGGCTGCTGGTCGCATTGCCTTCTGTCTCGCGCACAGATCGATTAGTACGACCCCGCTGAAGGATGTTTAAAGCCTCTGGCAAGTTGCGGAAATGTTCACTGGAGAGGCCTTGTAGCACGACTTGCGTTGTCCCATCCAATGTCGGCTGTTCTCGAATGATGAGCGGCTTCTGTCTCCGCTTATCTGCCAGTAGATCAAACAGTCGATCGTTGTAAATCTGCATAAAGCTGCATTGTAAATCCACTTGGATGCTGGCATTTGCCTCTCGAATAATGGACATGTGTTTCAGGAGATAGCTTGCTGCACGAGGAATGACACCCCAGCCAGATCGCTCTGGCCCACCATCGTCCTCAAGCTCACCAGACGGAACGGATTCATTGTCATTACCGAAAATGGTGTGAGTCTTGCCAGTTCCTGTCGGACCGTATGCGAAGATGGTGGCGTTGTATCCTTGCAGTGCGGCATGGATCACGGGCTCGACTTTCTGGAACACTTCTTCTTGTGAGGCAGTTTCACCAAACACGTGATCATACGTGCATTCAACAACACTACTACCGTTTTGGTGAGCATGTTGTACTCGAATCGTGCTCTGTTGCTCGGATATCGTCACCGAGGTCGAATCGCTGCGAGAATCGGGGCGTACGCGGATAAACACTTGGATACGTTGAGACAGCGGAGGGGCAGTGCCGAGTTCTTCCAACGTACCATCCACGCAACTGTGCTGTTGGTTTGGTACGTCACACTCACCATCAAGACGAGCGGTTTGGGAATCCAGAGCTTGCTCACTTGTGCAGGATCCCTCAATGTGCTGCGACAGCTGTGATACGACCTGCCACGTACTTTCAGCTTGATCAAGGCAGCCCGACTCCCATATCATCGTATCTGCAGGAGCGCAACCATCTCTTCCGTGATCACCTTTCTGCAGATCTGCTTCCTGTCTGTTGCTTGCGGATGGAGAAGTCGACGGAGATTCTGGTGTGTCGAGATCCTCATAGAAAGTGTGGACGTCGTCATCGCTACCGATCGTGTCTGTGGTCGAAGTGGCGGTCGATGGTACCGATCGGATCTCTGCGTGTGCATTCAAGTAGTTTGAGTGCGGCGTCTGCAGGCGGGAATCGGAGTCGGTAACATCGGGCGGAGAGCTGTTCATGTCCTGTGAAGGGTCCAACCATTCCTGTGTCCTTCACGTTAACCTTTCATCACTCACAACACCGCCCTTTGTTGTCACCGATGCCACGCGTGCCGACGAAAGCGCAAGCCATGCATGCACATGCACGTCCGCGCTTCGCCTTCAGCCCGCCTCTTCATATATAAATAGAAAGCTGGTGGGGAAAGGTTGGTGAGTGGTACACACAGCATCATTGTTTTGCATCGCTCTATTACCCACAGTTCGCGCTGCACTACATCCTGTCACTAACAGCACCACGCTTAGTCTTGGTCGATCTGAGAACAGCATGCACGAAAGAATATCAGAAAGTCATGTGGCTTCCACAGCATCATCTACTCATTGGAGTTGAGGATTACCAATTGGTGATATTCCTTGGGAACAAGTTCGTCGAAATCAGCTTGTGGTGGCCTTCCGAGCCAAGCAAGAAGGTTGTTTTTGATATCCTCGGCCGACTGATCCTGTTCTTCTTCGTTAAAGTGGTCCATTGGTAATCCGGCACTTCTTGCTTGCTGCTGACGAGGCGTGAGGCGCTTCGGGCCACGGCGTGGAGTACTTCGACTTTTTTGTGGTGAATCCTCTGCATTCAATTTTGCCCGTTTCGACTTGCGGGCTGGCATTTCGAACTCCGAATCTTCAGACTTTGACCTTGTTCGCTTCGATAGCTGAACCGGCGACTCAAAATCGGAGTCCTCCGATTTCGATCTAATGCGCATGGATCGACGACCTAAGGAAGCAGGTGTGGTGGCTGACTCCTCGGTATTGGATCGCGACACCGAGCTGCCCGAATTTCGTCTTCGAGCTCCAAGACGTTGAGAATTCGATGCCTCACAGCTGTTCTCAAAGTCACTGTCACCGTTTCCTTCAGGTTTGACGTCTTCCTTCGCAACCTGCCTTCGACTAGGTGGAGGGGTGTGAGATTGCTTTTTACGCTTCAAACGATGTGTTGGTGCCTCCAGAACTTCTCCGGTTAGATGCTGGTACACTGTTTTGGTAACTTCGGTCGGCATCACGTGTGTGATCATCTCGATCGAAGATTCAAAGTACGGCTTCAGGCATGTATTCAGAAAGCGCCGCCGCTCGCGATCACGTTGACGGATCATTTCCACAACCATGCGTCCCCGTTCCAGCTCACGCCGCAAGTGTTGCAGATGTCGGTAAACTTCGTCTGTTATCCATGCCTGGCGCTTTTCGTCGAATGCAGCCAATGGTGGAGGATGCTGGAAGCAATAAAACTTCCAATCCTGTTTGGTTGAACGAGTGTAGAAGTATTTGCGCCTTGCAGCGCAAATCGGATGAAAACGCTTCTGGCAAACTTCGCAATTCACTAAATAGTTCTGCAGGGGGAAAGAGCCTGTGAATGCAACCGTGGTGCATTTGCATTAGAAAAAAAACCTACCGATCGGTTCGAGCAGATATCGCATCTTGTTGCGATGTCTCGAGGTGGTGGTGGCGCTTGGGCACACAACGCACCATGACGGCGTGCAACCTTCATCTTCGCCCATTCTCGGCAGAACGCATGCACCCACTTGTTGTACTGCACTGGTCGCGTTTGTTGCAGCTTCTGTTCCTGCGAATTGTTTTGTTGAAGACGTTGGTTCAGCAGATGCCGCGGAACCTGTGACGCCATTGCATTTTGCAGCAGCAGCATTGAAGAGCCGTTCGACGGATTTGTTGGTCCCTGTGACTCCAACAGTTTCGCCGTTTTCGCCACCTGCCCACTCGGATCTGCATCTGCACATGGCATCATGTAGTCGCTGGATTGGTCGCAAATGACGCATGGCTGAGGACTGGAGCCATTCAGAACAGTGCAGCGCTCACAGATCAAATTACTGCGGTAGATTTCGGATGGGGAATCCATTTCGCTTGAGCAACAGGCAGGGTGGATGTAAACGTTGCAATACTGGCAGCGCACCAAGAACTGGCGGAGACTGAACTTGTGAACATCGATTTCTTCTCCATCGAGCACTGGACTTTCGTACTCGAAGCATGCAGAGCACATTTCACGGTCGGTGAAGTGCGACTGCCCGCCAGTTGGATCGAGCTCAGCCAACAGAGCCTTTGCGATGCGACCACCAAGAAGCGGATCCTCGACGCGCGAGGCAGAAAATCGCTCGCGCTTGCTCTGAGTAACGAAGAAAGAGTCTATTCGGAACCGACCTCGTCGCTTGCCTTCAGAGCGGCACGTCTCCACCGAGTACCGTTCAGGGAGATGACTCTCGCAGTGAATCTGGAACTTCAGCCCAGCTCCTCCACCGAAGTAAACGAAGCCATGATCAGTAAGGGTGATGGTCATCGGGAGGCCATGAAACCACGCACAGAGAGCGTGGAATGAGGTACCACAGACGCCTTCACAGCATTGGATCGTTCTGCCGCAAGCCACACGACAGAAAATGCAAAGCGATCCATGACGTAATGGCGGCGCTTGGGTGTGCAGCATTGTCATTGTCGTCGCATCTGAAGCGCTCATCGCTGGTGTTGTGTCAGTCAACCGCGCTTCGACCTCGTGCAGGTTGTCCACAAAACGAGGTTTGTTGACTCCACCGACCAATCGAATCTCAGTCAAGCTCATCAAGTTGCCAATCCAAACACCGGGACACCACAGCGCACACACGACGTGAACCCACTTCCCATCAACTGTTTTCTTGAACGCTCCATCGCGCAACGAACAAAGTTGACAGAAAACAGACACCGCCGGGTCTTCTCCATCGTCTTCAATCTGGCAACAATCACAATAGAAATCACTACTTGGGACTTCGACGACACCGTAACACCGCTGGTGGACTGCCAAATCGCACCGGTCGCAAAAAATGATGGGGTTGGACTCAGGTGATTGCCCGTCAAAGCAGATAACGCACGTGCCGTCATCAATGGGTTCCTCATTTTCGTTGTCGTCGTTGTCGTCACTAGTTGGCGCGTCAGTTGCATCCTTGTCAGTATCAACAACCTTGGTCACATCCTTATAGCCGACCATCAAGCATTTGCTGAGGCATTTCCACCAAACAAACTCCTTGTAATAAGCCTCGGTTACCGATGCCTTGTTGCGGAGGATCCGCTCGGCATGGTCCGTGAGTTGCAGTTTGTGGCAAAGTGGACGGAGACCATATCGGTTGGTGTGTAGTTGCTCGTTCAGCTGGGCCATGAGCAAATTAATTTCCGGGGTCAATTCGTCCGGCTCAGTGATATTCATCGGTGGCAACTGTTCAAACTTGCTGACATCCACTTCTTCGCAATCTTCAAGCGCAATCCACAGTTCTTCTTGACGCTGAGAATACGCTGGATCTTGCATAATATGCCCAGCCAGTAGCACTTCACGGTTCTGCTGATACTGGCTCCACACGGCGCCACCCAGAGGTCGCTTGTGCGATCCACCATCTTTTCGTGGCCGATGCATCGAGAATTTGCATGACATCGCCATGTTTTCGGTATTTTGGAACACGACTTTGACAGACATGACATTTTGTTCGGAGGTCGTCGTTGCGTTTGCCGGCGCAGAAGGAGGGTCTGTTGAACCATTCTCCGACGACGCGATATGCTCAACGTCGATCAGCGGTCGCACTTGGACATCCTCCATACATCGTATCCGACTCATCCGCATCAAAAAGTCACATCGGTGCAGCATTGACTTGATAGACAGCGTGTTTGGATCTTCTGGCCTCCGGTCCATGATGGCGGTATCTGTGCAGGTCCAAGCTTGCTCGCTTGCCTTCTTGGTGAAGTTACCGATGTCATCCAATCTGGCGCCACACGCATTGCGACACGTGCTCTCCATCCTGCGTTTCGCAAAGTTCTTGCCACTGAAGAAATTCGAGTTCACCACTTTCCACCAATGCGTCGAATCCATCAAGCTACCCGACGTCTGACCAGGCCAAGTCGCAAAGAGAACGTCCGAGAGATCGCTTTGCACGTTTGATTCGCTCTGCGAGAGGTCAACCACCTGGTTATCCGAAGGAGTCCCCGAATTCCGGCGCTTCATCACGCCTGGGTTCTTTGGGTTCTTTGCGCGGCCTTTGGTTTCGGTGGCCTGCGGACAGCGCTTGCGCAAGTGGCCCAGCATCAGCGATTCCTGGACCAACTCCCCACACTCGCGACATGGCTTCATGGCTGCGTGTTGGCGCTTCTTCTTCCCTCCAGATCGTTCCGGCGTAGCGCCTTTATCACCACCGCCACTCTTGGCCTTATACTCAATCTTGACAGGCTTGATGCCCAGCTTGGCCATGAGCTTCTTGCGGTTTGTCGCCTCCTCGCGGGTAACCCAGCCGAGCAGGCACTGCACTTCGTGGCGGTCCTTTTGTTCGCGGCCAGCCATCTTGTTGGCGCAAACGCGGCACTTGCCTGGTGCCTCGGGGTGCTCCAGCAGGAATTTCTTGACCATGGGCTTCTGCTTCCACGTTGTGTCGACCATCTCAAACTTGCGCGTCGCGATGTCGCTCAGGTGCATCTTGCAGTGGTACACTTGCTGGTTGTCGTTGTTGTAGCCCATGAAAATGAGACTCGACGGTGCTCGCTGTGCGCAGATCGGGTGGAACGCCCGTGCACAGCGGCCACTGATGCACTGGATGCACCCACCCTTCTGGCCACAGACGATACAGCGCAACGTCTCGCGGTTCGGCTGCAACATCGAGATGTCCAGCGGCGTGTCGAGCGTGTCGGGCAGGCTGTGCGACAGCTCCGGGATCCAATTCACGCACAGTACGTGGCACCACGCTCCTGACTGGGTCGTGCGCCGCAAGGCGCCGCCCGTGATCGGACAGATGACGCACTGCGGCGGGATCCGCTGCACAGTCGCTGGCTCATTCGTGTTGTCGGCACCCGTAAAGTACAAGCACGCTTCGCAGACCCACGGCGAGTCATCTGTCGGCAGGCTCGTGCCGTAGCACTTGACGTGGACGCGCAGCTTGCATCGATGGCACTGCACCAGCGCGCTGCCACGGTAATCCACTTCTTCCACGCAGATCGAGCACTTGCTCGCGGCGTCGTTGTCGTCGTCCTCTAGCAGCGACCGCGAGGTCGGAGCCGAGGCTGTCGTCGTCACTGCTGCCGCGCTTGTCACCGCTGCGATGGCGCTGACCGCGGTCGCGCCACTGCGCGGCGAGTTGTCGGCCGTCAGATCCACCACTTGCAGCGCGGAATGCTCCGTCATTGCTCGCTCCAGCCCAGCGCACTCGTGCGAGCGGGCGTGTCCGTGTGGTCGCGTCGCCGTGTGCCCAGGGAAGGCTCTGAGCCGCAGCGGATGTGGCGGCGTTCCTGGTTCGTGCCTGTTCGTGGCGGTGCCACGTGCGCGGGAGCGGTCGATGCAGTCGCTCAGCGGCGCACGTAGCCAGCGCGCGGTCTAAGAAGCTCACTCGCTGCACACACGCACACGCACGCACGTCGCGACTGTGCCGTGCCGGGGTCGCCGTGTCCTCCGCGGGCGTCGACCTGGTGCTGCTGCTGTGGATTGCTTTGCGTGCTCGCCACGCTGCGCCCCATGTGCCGCCGCGAACCACAGCAAGCGACCAACACTCTGACTCGGAAAGAAACACATCGAGGGAAGAAGTGAATTAAACAGCCGAGCGCGGGGAAAATACCTGGGATAAATATAACAATAAGTACATAAAATATTAAGCGGACCGAAGGGAGGTCGGCTCCTGGTTTGAAATGGGTTCAGATCTTGGTGTTGGCCATGAAGGGGCGGTGGTGGGGCAGCAGCACCATGTGGGATGCGGCGAGTTGCGCTGTCAAGTCACTTGTGGTGATGGCGGGCGGTAGTACTCGGGTTCATTGCGGTTCAATTGCCATCGGAACTCACTGGACTTTGTGTGTCCAGCTGAGCGATCGCAGAAGCGTTGGAGTGTGCAGTGGCGACCGAAGCGCGGCCTGCATCATGCGAGCAAATGGTTGTCGCTCTGAAGGAGACTGCGCGATGGGCCTGTTGAATCCACTTGCACGTACTTGATGAAACTGAGGAAAACGCGACGCGCCGGCTCGACCTGCATCCTGCCGTTGGCGTTGACGGCCAGGGGCCAGATGATGACCGAGGCGTCTCGCAGAAGCACCTGTGGCAGCAACGTGGCTAACAGGAGCAAGACGAGATCCTTAGTGCGTATCAGGAAGCGCTGCTTGATGATAGTGAAGCCACAAGCGCTCACAGCCAACGCGCTAACGTGTGGAACGCCTCTGATCCACGTGTACTGAACGTCCATGTCGTGCACCAGCTCATGGATGGAATGCTTGTCGAGGCAATTGAATTCAAATGAAGTGAGCCGTGGCCGTTCCGTGTCGTTGTCTCCCCATGCGGACTGAATAGTAATATGCAGCGGCCTGCATTTGCGCAGGAATATCTGCCGACGTCGGTACTCGATGAGGACAGGAAGCAGCGTCAGCAAGGAGGTAAAAATCTGGTAGTTGGTCTTGCCCAAGGCACACGCGTCAATGCCCGGTGCACAGTTGACTGGTATCGGCAAGAGACCGTTGGCCATCGTGTACGCGCTGTAGTGGATGTGAGCGATTTGGAGCTCCAGGAGGACTACTGGCACGGGGAGCGCGATAGCGACCCAGCAGCTGGGGGAGAAGATGGAAGCGCCCATGACGACACGCACGAGCGACAAAGCCACAAGTGCGCACGTTAAGGCACTACTAGAGAGCACATAGACCAGCAAGATCCACTCGCCAGTAGAGTCTCGCTTCCACGAGTAAATGGTTCGGAGGATGTCTTGCTCGTGGTAAGCTGACCACACCATCTGCAATACGAGGAAGTGCGATAGCCCAAGTCGGGACATGGTGAAGAGGGCATAATGGATGCGATGGATAGCGCAGCGGAACTCAATGAGCCACACGACGAACAAGACGATGATGAGCTGCACTTTGGCTGCCAGTGCAAGTGCGGGGATACGAGGGGTGTACGTCTGGTAGCCTGCTCCAAGCCAGCCGATGGAACCTTTGCGGATATACAAGCAATCATCAAGGGGCCACACCGACCAAACATCTGTGTGCGCTCCTATGGTCCACTTGCCAGCAAACGGGCCCAGGATCAATTCGTTCCCGTTCTCCTCGCGGACGACTTCGTACGCGCGCAAGGTTCCAGACCCATCTGGAAACAGCGCCACGGGCTCAACGTTCTTGATCACTTGGCATCCTGGCGACGAAGCTTCTGAGTGGAGCGAACAGTCAACACTGCGTAGGACAGTGTGCGCCTTGGTATACAATATCCTCTCTGGTTTGTCAGTTTTCACCCCTGCAAGTGATTGTGTGGTGCAGTACAAGCGCTCGATGGTCTCTTGCTGGTACCATCCATCGCGGGCATTGCGGAAACCCTGGAAGAATCCGATGTATGGCGTGGCTTTTTGTCCCAGTCGGTGCTGCTCCACAGTCGCGAGGTAGATGGTCTGAATAAGAAGGGCATCAAATGAACGAGCCCACTCGGGCACCTGGGCTCGGTCGAAATGATCACAAATGCCGTTCAATGAGCCTTCGTCGTGGCCAACCAGGACAACGCACGGTGTGGTGGTATTGAAAGGGGCTGGTGGCGAGCCTAGCAGTGCTCGTTTGAGGTGTGTGATGTCGGCTGCGTTAGATGACTCGATGAACGTGTAGATGAGTGAATCGTTGAGTGGAGCGGTATGATCAGCGCCAAAGAGCCATTCCTTGTCAGTCGAGTACAGGTCTGGAAATGTGCTGGTGACTACGTTGTCGCACATGAGTTGGTAGTAGAAGTTGATGGCGGTGGTGAAGCAGATCATCGCCAGCAGTCCCATCGATGCCAACCAGTCTGCCCAGTGGTGTCCCGCTTTTAAGACGGTTTTGCCGTTGATATTGAGGCTTCCGAGCGAGGCATACTTGTGTTGTTCTGACTGCGAGACCGCATGCACAGCTGCAGGCATCACAACAGTCGTAGCTGGCGTCTCCGATCGATTCATGGTCATCCAGTCAGCGGCGGCGCTGTCATGGACGCGTGAAGTCACGTCAACGGGACGTGATGGAAGACTCCTGCTCGAGCGCCTGTATTTGGAAGTGGGGGAATAAAAGGCATCCACAGTTTTGGCTCCAGCCACGCTGAGGCGGCCACAACACACACGCGCTTGGATGCGAGGATCTTTCGAACGAAAGAGCAGGCATCTTGAGAATGAAAACTCCTCGTGAGATGCAAATATTCAATTGATTGATAGAAATGGAAGTTATGCTAAGGGCATGTCATCGCTGTCGAGAAGACTGAGCACTGGTCCTGTGGGATTCATTTGGACGTACTTGATCAAATAGAGCAGCACACGGCGTGCGGGCGCGACCTGGGTGCTGCCGTTCTCGTTGATCACAAGGGGCCACACCACAACAGAGGCGTCGCGGAGTATGATGCGTGGGAGAACCGTGGCACAAAACAGCAAGAATAAGTCTTTGGTGCGCACCAAGAAGCGGCCTTTGATAATAGTGAAGCCACACGCGCTGATGTCCAGCGGGCTTACGTGCGGAATACCGTTAATCCACGTGTGACTTACCTCGACGTCGCGCACAAGTTCAAAGACGGGCAGTTCGTCCAGACAAATGCGCTCAAACGAAGTGAGCAGCTCCCGCTCAGGCTCTTTACCAGTGTAGACAGATGCTGCTGCTTGGATGGGTCGGTGTTTCTTCACCCAACGCCGTCTGCGAGTATACTCGACGCTGACCGGGATGAACGCCATGAAGATGACGAAGTAGAGGTAGTTGGTCTTGCCCAGTCCACATGAGTCAATGCCTGGGTCGCACGAGAGAGGTGGTTTCGGTACAATGGGAAGCAGTGCATTCTCCATCGTGTAAGCCTTGTAGTGAATCTCACAGATGCCAATTTGCACCAGCATCACTGGGATTGAGAGTGAGACAGCCAACCAGCATCCCCACGAAAAAATCGAGGAACCAACCACGAGACGCACGAATGACAGCGCCACGAGCGAGCACGCCAACGCGCTGCTGGCAACGATGTAGATCACCAAGCACCAGTCAGTGACTGAGCTGCGTTTCCACGAGTAAATTGTCCGCAGAATATCTTGTTCGTAGTAAGCCGAGATGAGCATCTGCAGCACAAGCAGGTGGAACAACCCGAGTCTAGATGTCTGGAACATTGCCAAAGTGCAAGTGGAAGGGGACACATCGGAATTTGATGAGCCACGAGACAAGCAGAAACGCGATGAGCTGGACCTTGGCTGGCAATGCCAGTGTCGGAATGCGTGGATCGTACTTCTGATATCCAGCACCCAGCCAGCCGATGGAGCCTTTGCGGATGTATAAGCAATCATCGAGTGGCCAAACCGACCACGCATCTGTGCGCGTTCCAATGGTCCACTTGCCGCCAAATGGACCAAGAATCCATTCGTCACCGTTGGCTTCGCGGACGACTTCGTACGCGCGCAGTGTGCTTGTTCCATCTGCAAACAAAGCCACGGCTTCGACGTCTTTGACTACTTTGCAACCTGGCGACGATGCTTCCGAATGAAGCGAGCAGTCAACACTTCGTAACACACCATGGGCCTTCGTGTATAGTATGCGTTCTGGCTTGTTGGTCTTCACGCCAGCAAGCGATTGTGTGGTGCAATACATCCGCTCGATGGTTTCTTGCTGGTACCAGCCATCGCGAGCATTGCGAAAACCCTGAAAGAAACCCAAGTAAGGCGTGGCTTTTTGCCCCAGTCGGTGCTCCTCCACAGTCGCCAAGTAGATTGTCTGGATGAGCAACGCGTCGACCGATCGCGCCCATTCAGGCACCTTCGATCTGTCATATTTATCGCAAATACCGTACGCAGAGCCTTCATCGTGTTGAACGAGAGCGATGCAGGGCGAGTCGTCATCAAATGGCGCCGGCGGCAAGCTGTTCATCGTTTGCTTGAGACGCGAGGCATCGGCTGCCTCAGACGACTCGATGAACTTGTAGATCAGCGACACGTTAAGCGGAGCAGTGTGATCTGCACCGAAGAGCCACTCCTTGTCAGCCGAGTACGGGTCGGGGAACGTCACTGTGACGATGTTGTTGTACTTGAGCTGGTAGTAGATGTTGACGGCGGTGGTGAAGCAGATCAACACGAGCAGTCCGATCGACGCCATCCAGTTGGCCCATGTCCGGCCTACCTTGAGAAACGCCTTGTAGTCCATCGACTTCCGCTCCCATTGTTTCCATGGGGTTTTGGTTTTACCGGACTTGGTCAGTGCCGTGGCCGCGCGCGTGACCGACAGTTCATCGTCGCCATTGCCTTTCGAGCCGTCCTTTGGAGGCGGCGAGCGCTGCATGGCGGAAGCCGACGCGTTCGCGTGCGCGCTGAGTAAGAAGCTTTCAAGTGCCTGCAGCACCACGAAAAATAAAGCTCGAGTGGCCGTCAGTAAACCTCTAAGTGCCTGCAGTGTCGCGAAAAAAAGCTCGAGTGGCCGTCGTAGCCGTCGTGCGGTTTTGTGCGCGGCTGCAGGCCTGCGAACCGAGCCCTAACGTCTTCTAGACGCTGTCACGAGCTATATTTTGCCAGCTTCAGAGGATTGGGTTGGGTCGATAACCGGCGTATCGCGCCGTGCACAAGGATAGCTAGTTGTTGCCTTCCACTCAGCTTTGCTGGATT
The DNA here is from genome assembly GCA_002286825.1 of Lagenidium giganteum. Taxonomy (NCBI): domain Eukaryota; phylum Oomycota; class Peronosporomycetes; order Pythiales; family Pythiaceae; genus Lagenidium; species Lagenidium giganteum. Next base: position 31,841 of record NSDO01000057.1, on the reverse strand, counting down.
ACTTCAACAACGCGACGGTGGCTCAATCACGAGCTGAGGGTGTTTTAGGCATGCAATCGTTGGGCAACTTCACTCTGCACGTATTTGCGAACGATAAAGTCTACGCTCAAGGTTTTCGCTGCTATCTATCCATCTATCTCTATGTCTACCTCTTAATCGCGAACAAGGTGCGCTCGTTTTGCGTGTTGGCGTGAAGCCATCGGACTTGGAAGGCGTCAAAGTGGCCAGCGAGGATGGCTTGGACATCCTCAACGGCCTGCGTCACTGCAGCAGCAGTAGGTTTCTTGCCGAGCTTGAGAGTCAAGATCACACGCGCTCCTGGTCGAAGGCGATGCGCCACCGCCAGGATCAGCCGTGCCATGGGTTGTACGCGCACATTGATGTCGCACACGCAGAGCGCAAACGTCTCCGGCATGGCTTCGAGCTGCGGCATAGCGTCTTCGAGCAGCATTGGTATGTGCACGACCGGACGATCGGCCACATCGATCGTGAGGTCACCGGGATCCACAGCCACGACGCGCGCACCATGCGCCAACAGTGCCTCCGTCCAACCTCCTGGTGATGCGCCGATATCGAGCGCGAGATCATCTCGCGCCAGCGACGCGTACTGCAGGCTTTCCTGCATCTTAAAGTACGCTCGACATGGCGCTGCTGCGCGTGTGTGCGGGATGGCGTCGTCATTCGGCGTGGCTTCATCGACTGGAGACCGCAAAACAACGCCAAAATGCGTGAGGCTGGACTGCGCGCTGTGGAGGACGACATGCAGCTCATGTGTGTGCTGCGTCGGGTGCGTGGCAATGCCATTGCTGGCCAGCAACGCCGTCATCTTGGGCTGCAACGTGTTGGGATATGCCACGACGCGGAACACCGGGTTGCCGTGGTGACCTGCAGTGGATCCACACACGAGTCAGCACGAACGATCAAGCCACCACCACAGCGACGACAGCGACATCAACGTACGCAGCTCATGGACACAGCGCGAGTGCACGATCCATGCTGGATCGAGGCAGCAATGCTGCAGCGTGTAGATGCGGTGGGCGCGGATGCGGCCGTGCGCAAACGCCCGGCGCGCGTGGTCCACCAGCTCCCGCGCATCGTCGCCGCGCGCACACCGCGCGTAGATCAGCGGTGCATGCACCGCCACGTCAGCAACAGCGACGTCGAGGCCCCGCACGCGTGCGCTGAAGCGCTCGACCTGCGTCTCTTCGACGTGTACGGCAATGCCCGGCGGCGCCCACATGTGCCGACAATTATGACCCACAACATGTCATCAAGACATAGGCCCATTCTGGCATTCAAATAAAATACTAGTTCGATGACAATGTGATCGAATTGTGTGGTCCACATCGCGAGGGGAATTTGGAAGGAGCTGCCAGAAGGGGCCTGTCTGCACGTCATTCACGTTCACGTCGACGAAGACGAAGCCGACGCCAACGCCGCGGCGGTGTCTGTGGCTGTCTGTGGCTGTCTGTGCAAGGGCTTTGAGATCGCTGCGCCTGCATTGGGTGCAGACTGTTCACGCAAGCGTTCAGTGTTCTGCCGCTCACGGCGACGTGCGTCAGATCGTGCGTCAGCACGGCACTCGACCACTCATTCTCTTGCAGCAGCACTGGCAGAGAGAACAGCACGCGCCACCAGCTGTTGCCATCCCATTCTCCAACCACCTGCGTTGAGGTTGAAGGCAACGTTCAAGCGCAGAGTGTGTGTGTGTGCGAGTGAGTGAGTGGGCAGACACACCATCATCGAGAGCGCCATGCTGCACGCGGGGCCGGCCAAGGCGTCGTCGCTCGAGGCGCACTGCATGCGCGCCATCATGCTGTGGGAGCAACTGCTGCGCGCGTGCTTCGTGGGCGTCCCCAAGTTCGTGTTCCAGCGCTTCCGCAGCACCGACAAGGTCGTGTCGTTCTTCTTCGTGTACGTGATGCTGCAGGCGCTGGCGCTGCTCTGGGCCTTCCTCGGCAACGTCGCCACCGTGCTGGGCGAGAACATGATGAGCATCATCACGATGCCTGTGCAGCAAGCGTGCTGCGTGCTGCTGCTGCACGCAGCTGTCATCGCCATCATCGTCGCCTTCGGCCGCGCAATGTGGATCCTCACGTGGCAATCCACCGACAACTTCCCGCTCATCCGTCGCATGGTGGCGCACGAGTGTCGTCCGCAGGCCGTCATCCTCACTATCGCCATGCCGATGCTCGTCATCCTGCCCAGTCTCATGGTCGTGCCCTTCCTGTGCGTCGACGATGACAGCAACAGCGGGGACATCGAGGTCCCGCAATGGCGTCGCTCGCTCTGTGAAGACTCGTACATGCGCTTCATCTCGAACAAGCACCCAGTCTTCCATCGCTCGCTGCGCTTGGCCACAGCCATTGCAATCTGCCAGTTCATCCAGACGTGCCTCGAAGTGCTGCCGCAGTGGCGGGTTGCACTATCGGGCATCTCGCGCCGGTCAACGCTTGGCTTGGGCTTCAGTCTCGCACTCTTGGGCGTCGGTGGCTGCTTGTGGTGGATCGAGTGGATTGCTCGGCACTTCCAGTACCAGATCACGCCATTGAGTCACTTGCCAGCGCCGGAATGGGAGCTCTACGGCATGGGTCTGCTGTGTTTTTGGATCGTCTGGTACATGGCGCTCACAATCACGACGCTGCCGAATGTGACCGAGTGCCAAGCTGACCAACGACGTCTCTCGGGCCTCTTTGAACGTCTCAAGTACACGTTTGTGTTCGGCCAAGCCATCGTCTTCGTCCGCGCCTGCGTGCACCCGCAGATGGGCTTTGTGAACGCACAGCTAGAGCTCACAACGATCAACGTGCTGCTTCCGTCCATCTACGTTTTCTCGCTCATTTCCTTGCGCTTGGTCACGCTATCCAACATGCGTTCCGTTGCCGTGAGCTTGCCTCTGTCGCTCGTTGGTGCCACGCTGATCTTCCGCGCGTCCAAGATGGAGCACAAGCCTCATGCGTTCGTCGTGCTCGTCATTTTCCTGTTTGTTCTGGGTCTCCGGTTCACGGAAACACCGCAGTCGCTCAAGTCTGGAAGCAGGGTGACAGTGTCGCTGTGGCAGATGCTCCACAAGCCGTCCCCGACCAGCAAGTCTGCGGCCAAAAGCCATCGCGCCGTCAAGAAGCTCGTGACCATCGCTGTCACGGTATCGCTGTTACTGATTGTGGCAATGTCAGGCTTCAGCATCCTCTCGGTGATGCAGCAAAATGCCAAGTGGTATCCAGACGCCACGTCTGTGCACTTTCATGCACCGGACGCGCTCTCGGTGCATCACACGTCGGCGGTCAAGCTGCATCTGGGGATGGTCAATGCCACGAACACGCCGATGCATAAGGACAGACCCGAGTACGCCAGCTGCGGCCATCAGTGGCACGGCCTTACCCTCGTTGACTATGGGCTCATCGCACAGGCGGCTTACTTCGACCCGCTGTCGCAGGACATTCCCCACTTTATCAGCACGGTGTTTCCAGACTTGCCCATCGAAGTGCGCTTCCCGCTGTTCAATACCAAGACAGGCGGCAAGTCGGACTTTTACGAGGCCTACATCCCGTCCTTGAACGTCAGCGTCATCTCTGTCCGAGGCACCGATATCTGGCGATTCACCGACTTCGTCGAGGACGTCAAGATGTTTATCGAGCCAGTAACGTTCACGATCCTTTCGACCGTCTTCCCAACCATTCGGATTTGGCCAGACGTGACGTTCTCGACGCTCATTCAGCTCTATCACGAACTCATTGCGCTTCTCGGCCTACAGCATGAGTTCTGGTACTATCATGAATTGCTGCAGTACGTGTCGTCGATCGAGGACCGCGAAGTTGTCCTCACAGGCCACTCATTGGGTGGCGGCATTGCTCGTGTGGTCGGTACGTTCTTGGATAAGACGTCGGTCACGTTCTCGCCACCAGGGTTTGTTCAAGGCTACAGCAAGTTGGTGCACGAAATTGGAGGGAAGACGCTCAAGGTGGACCGGCAAAAAGTGCATCACATGAGCGTCGCTGTCATCCCCGAATACGATCCAATCACGATGGTTGACACGCAGTCGGGGCTGCTGCAAAAGATCTCGTGTGACACGGCACACTTGTCGATGCAGTTGTCATGCCACATGATCGAAGGCTCGCTGTGCAACTTGCTCGAACACTGTGGAGACACTCGGGCTCGAATTGCGTCGTGCGCGTTTGAGCATCAGATCACGGAGATAACAGACGACCTGGTGGTGCTCGTGGCATCGATTGTGTCGGTCGAATCCATCGTGCCGCTATTGATATTGACGATTATGGTGCTGTCTGTTGCCATCCGAAGTCGACGCCCTTCCCAGAGCCATCAGCCTCCACCACCGATCATCGTCAACAGCCCGCGCCCCAATGCCCCTGTTCCACCTCCGACTGTACGACGAGCACGCAAGCGCACGCCAAGCCGGAGACGACAGTCAGTTGCTTGAGAAAAGATGTGATTTGGTGTGTGCGTCAATATCAACAATAGAACGACTCGACTTGAAAGTCACTTGCATCGGTATTAAAATAACGACAATTGACAATTACGAACTTTAGCTCAAACGAACGATGTCAAGAAAGAAAATCCAGGTTTATTGACGAAACACCCTTTCTATGCTGTAGAATTGAATTTTGAGACTTCATTCATCTCAATGATCTTTTTTTTCACCTATTCTATGAAAGCGATTTTGACCGTAGACGGATGCAGGGTGATTTCGCTGGACCAGATACATTCCGGAAACCCGTCGTCCGAGGTCGACAAGTCTTGAGGATCACAGATTGCGATGACCATACAGAAACAAACCCTATGAGGACGACAATTGCGACGATGATGAACGGCAGCATCGAATCAAATGACACGAGCGACTTCACCAGAGGCGCTACGTCATCAGCGATGCTGGCAATGTTGTACTCGAAGCCACATGAGGCGATGCGCTTGCGTTGGTCGCCGCAGTGCTCAAGGAGGTTGCAGATGGAGCCTTCGATCATGTGGCACGACAACTGCATCGATAAATGAGCCGTGTTGCACGAAACCACCACCCAACGAATGGCCAGTCAAGACAACTTGGCGATCTTGGATCGATTCCACGTACTTGAGGAGGTCACGATAGTACCAATACTTGTGCTCCAGACCGAGCAGCGACACCACTTCGTGATATAGCTCGATGATTGTCGACGACGTGATGTCTGGCCAGATGCGAATAGTGGGGAAGATGGTCGAGAGAATGGCGAAGCTCACTGGTTCCAAGGACATCTTGTGGTTCTCGATCATGTCAGTGAATCGCCAGACGTCTGTGCCGCGAACGGCCACGACACTGGTGTTGAGCGACGGGAAGAACACTTCGTAGAAGTCGAACTTGCCACCGGTTTTCGAGTTGAGTGGTGGCATGCGTACTTGCACTGGCACGCTCAGACTGGGGTTGAACATGGTTTCCAGGAACTGCGAGGTGTCGTTGGATTGCGGATTGAAGTAGGCAGCCTGAGCGATGAGACTATAATCCACCAGGTCCAGCCCGTGCCATCGGTGACCACACGTCGCGTAATCTGGTTCGTCGATGTGCATCGCACTGGCTGATTCGTTGGCAAGGCCGAGATGCAGCTTGACAGCGGACGTGTGGTGCACCGAGATGACGTCTCGAGAGTGATAATGGACGGACGTTGTGTCTGGATACCACTGCGTTTTGCTCTGGACGACAGACAGGATGCTAAAACCAGAGAGCTGCGTCGTCACGGATAGCGTATCCAGGATGCCTGCGAACACAATGACCTTAGCCACTCGTCGACCTGGTGTCACGGCCCTGCCTTGAGGAGGCACCGGATGCAGCACTCCATGCAGCGTAGACCGTGTCACGGTGGTGGTGACGGCCTCGAAATGATCGACAACACGAAGCCCGACGATGTACAGGAACACGACCAGCACTACCAACGAATGTGGCTTGTTCGTGACTCCAGTTCCGTTGAAGATGAGTGCACCCGTGATGGTAGCGAATGGGACGCTAAACGCGACAGCACGGAGACTCGAGAGGGCTATGAGACGCAGCATGACGAACGAGATGACGTAGATGGTTGGTAGCAGGATGTTGATGATCGTGAGTTCCAGTTGGGCGTGAACGAAGCCCATCTGCGGGTGCACGCAGCCACGGACAAATAGTGCTAGCTGCAGCAGAACGAACGTGTACTTCAGTCTGCCAAACAAATTATTGAGGGTGCCCTGCGAGCCGTGGTACGTGCCCACGCTGCGGCGAGTTTGCCAAGTCAGCGTCAAGCTCCAGGCAATGGCAGCGATGAGCAGCGCCATGCCAAAGAACTCCCATTCCGCCGGCGCTAAGCGATGCAACGGCGTGAGCTGGTGATTCGAATGGCGTGCGATCCACTCGATGAACCAGAGTCCACCCACCATCTTGATCAAAAGCAGCGACCCACCAAGCGCAACAATGGCACGCGTCGAAGCACCGGTCAGCGCCACGCGCCACGACGGCAGCAACTCGATGCATGCCTGATGAACTGGCAGATGGCGATGCCCGTCGCCAACCGGAGCGAGCGATGGAAGACCGGGTACTTGGGCGAGATGAAGCGCAGATACGATTCCTGGCAGATCGCTGAATGCCAGTGGCGAGGCAGTAGCTCGTTCACACTGCCGTGGTCGGTGTCGTCTGCGCACACAAAGGGCACGAGCATGAGGCTGGGCAAGATGAAGAGCATGGGCAGCGCCGCGGCGAAGATCACTGTCTGGGGACGGCATTCGGACGCGATGAGGCGACGGATTTGTGGGAAGTTGTCAGTGGACTGCCACGTGAGCACCCACATGGCGCGGCCAAAGCCAAAGATGAGCGCCACGACCGACGCATAGAGGCCCAGCACGCAGCCCGCCTGGGACACGGGCATGGTGATGATCGTCATCATGTTCTCGCCCAGCACGCTGGCCACGTTGCCCAGCAACGGCCACAGCAGCGCCAGCGCTTGGAGCATGACGTAGACGAAGAAGACGGAGACGGCTTTGTCGGCGTTCGGGATGCATTGGAAGACCAAGGCTGGCGCGTCCACGACGCACGCGCGGACCAGCGCCTCCCAGCGCGCCAGGACGCCCAGGCAGACGGAGCGGAGCGCCGGCATCTTGTGTTGTCAACGCGCTGGATGGTGGTGAGCAGTGCTGCCACGTTGATGGTCGAATATGGAATGTGGAGTGTGGAGTGCAGCTTCAGCGGCGCCATGGTACCACACCTGCCCCGAGCCGGAACATGCGAGTGTTTACATGACAACCAGCCTGCTGGTGCGTGGGGCCATGATTGCAACGAGGTCGTAATCACACGATCGGTGTGGTATTTAACATGCCATGCACATGGTACTTACCAAGCCAATTCCGTATTTTCTCAAATGGGCCGTTGACGTGCGTCAAACATGCAATGTACAGTACTTGATGTACCTGGTGACCATCTCAAGTGTGGAGCTCCAGCGGGTCTCGTTGCGCTGGATGGGGGTCGGGAAGTTGAGCTTTCGTAGCTTGGAACGGTTTTTGATTAATTTTAGCTGCTTCATGATTGAATTGATTTTTGCGAGGATATCGTCATGAGCACGCATCATCTCTTTGACAGACAGGTTCGATTGAGTTCAATCGATGACTTTAGCAACCGATCAGCGGCAGCGACTCTTTTGGCAAACGACCTGTTAACGGCAGCATTCTCCCAACTAAAAAACATAATTGTTCCGCATCGAGGTAATGATTGGTGGCAATGAATCAACATTCCCCCTCACTTATTGACCTAATTTATTGCAATTGGATCAGACTAAGTCTGAGCCAAGCCTCGCCAAGCCGCGCCTAAACGAACCAAGCTCTGCCCAAACCGAGCCAACCGCTGTGTCAGCCAGTCCCTTCGCCGGCTCGCTCGCCCAGCTCGTCCCGCTGCGTGAGCCATTCACTGAGACACCGAACCGCTGCTCCAAGCTGCCAAAACCTACCGGCCGCCAATCCACTGCAGGAATACACCACCGTCCATCGGTCGAATCGCTGCTCAACTCCGCGAGGTGCTCAGATCTCCGCGCAACTCAAAGCGAGCACGAAGTAAGTGGACAATACTAACCCTCCTAGGGAGGGAGGATGCGAGCACGGAGTATGTGGGCAATACTAATCCTCCCTCCCTTGGAGGGTTCGTATTGTCCACATACTTCGTGCTACCACGCTGGGATTTGAATCCACACTCAAGCAGAATGCGAGCACGAAGTATGTGGGCAATACTAATCCTCCCTCCCTTGGAGGGTTAGTATTGTCCACATACTTTGTGCTCGCATTCAGGGAGGATTAGTATTGCCCACATACTTCGTGCTCGCATTCTGCTATACTAATCCTCCCTCCCTTGGAGGGTTAGTATTGTCCACATACTTTGTGCTCGCATTCTGCTTGAGTGTGGATTCAAATCCTAGCGTGGTAGAAATCTTGCTTGGCTCTCGCACGCTTCGAACTGCCTTGGATTCTTCATGGCCTTTGAAGGTTCGGCGAATCCGATGCCGGAGCCTTCGACTTCATCTTCATGGTGAGATTGTTCTTGCTCAACTTGGCTTGCCCCAAGCTCGTCAGAACTTGATCCGGGCATACGCACCATTTGTGGCGAAGGGGAGGCAGGGTCTGAGATCTTCAGTCGGATCCTCCTTGCACAAAGACCGACCCAACGCCTTCTACTTCCTAGATCGCTCCAGGAAAGTCTTCCTTGGCCGGTCGCCAGTTCTTTTCAAGCTTCTGACGGATCCTTGGGTGGAACCTTGTTGAGCGGGCCGATGTACCCTAGAAAATGATGTCATATTACTCGGCGATCCGATTCACGTCTTCACAGATCTCAAGAACCTGTCCTTTTCGTCATTCTCGTGAAGCAGCGTTCAACGATGGAGACGTTTTGTTGAAGAGTATGGTCCCACGCTACACTACGTCCGTGGCGCAGACAACGTGGTTGCGGACGGTCTATCACACCTTCCTGCCACTAGCACCGCGACGACCAACGAGCTCCATGTCGTCACAGCCGCTGACAATGAGGACTTCCCACTGTATGCCACGACGTTGGCAGCCCATCAGCAGAGCGACACAGCCCTACATGAATTTTTGGCACGTGACTTGACTGAGCTTGATAGCTTCCAGCTGATCAAGCTCATGGGGGCGGATGTGCTCACGACCAAAACCGGCCAATCACCACGATTCAAACCGCAGTAGTTGAGATATTCCACGAACAACTATCGCACCCAGGATTCCATCGCATGTACGAAGCTATGCAACAAACTGTGTGGTGGCGTGGTATGCACCAACAAGTCAAGGCGTACGTGGACAAGTGCAGCGAGAGCGAGGCCAGCAAGACGGGTGCCAAGGGCTACGGGCTGATCCCGCCAAGACCGAGCTGGCGTTGCCATCGAAAAAGTTCATGTGAACCTCATCGGTCCCTACAAATCGAGCAACCCGAGCAAGGAACAGTATGCGCTGACAATGATGGATGCCGCGACACGCTGGATCGAGATCGCAGCTGTCACCAACAAGACAAGTGAAACTATTGCGATCGTCTTCGATGCAGAATGGCAGTGCCGCTATCCAAGACAAGGATGGAACGAAGCTACAGAAGCCAACGCAAGGCCCATACCAAATCATCGAGGTATACACTAATGGGACGGTTATGCTCGACCGAGGAAGCAAGTCAACATTCGTCGTCTCAAACCGGGCAAATCACGGGGGGGGGGACTGACGTGGCGGTCTGACTCAACAGCGATTTGACTGGATTTCGACTGGGATACCAGACCGTCTGAGATCCCAGCACTGCATGTTTACGTAGATATGGTTGTTGCCAATCCTTCGTTCCTTCAATACACTCACTTTCAAATTTTCATTCGACGGCGTACGTCAGGAGCTTGAACTATTGATCCGCGATGATGCGGCTTGTTGGAGCACATGAGGCGTCGAGATTAGCTGTTGAACGCTGCTCTTGTACGCTTCCTGTTCACCTCGGAGACAGCCATCGGCACAAATCGTCGCCATCGTGCGTGCTTGCTGCTCTTTTCGCTTCTATCTCCCAAACAACAATTGAAATGGATTGATCAGAGCTGTTCTGGATGCACGAACCGAGAACAAAGCAACTGGGTGTGCCCCAAGTCCTGATCGAGCTCGCCATAGAACCTGCACCAGCAGAACCATGATCTTCGTGCTCTACACACACACACACACACACACACACAACGCCGCGCCAACATTTGGGTCATCTTCGTGATTATCTAGGCCAGTCACTGCATTAGGACTGCATTAGGGACACCGAAGACATGCCTAGCTCAATCTCTGCCCTAATTGGCTAAAATCCACGAGCTAGTCTGCTGTTATTTATGAACTGCGCTGCGGCAGTATAATAGATGGCGCAGTGGTGCAGCGGCAGCATGCACGATGACGCTGCTGGATGACTATCGTCGCGCCGTCTACAGCACTAGCAACCAGGTGACGGCTAGCGGAACCAGCGACGAGCGACGTCGGCGCCTCGCACCGTAAGCGGTTGAGCTCACATCCGTGACTAGCTGTCTTAATCACGCGCGTCAGTTTGCTTCCGCAGGTTGACTGGAAGTGGAACCAAGAAGACGGTGCTAGTGGAAGAAGGTGGTGCGGGTGATCGTACACCGAGCAAGCCACGCGGTCGTACGACCAAGCGGCTCAATCCTGCCAACAATGTCAAGCTTGATGTACTTCCGAATCGATCCACAGGGCAAGGTCAGCCAGCAAAGACGGCTGCACCGCGAAGCAAAGAGACCGACGCGCAATCGAGTCAACACGTCAAGGCGATGAAGAAGCAGGCGGGGGTGGCGCAAAACTCGAACCAAGATGATGCCGTTGATGCACCCACGCTGCAGCAGCCACTCCGAGCACCAGGCTCCACGCCAGTGAAAAGGTTGGCCACTGTTCAGTGATGAACTGAATTTGCTGTGTGAGCAGGTAATTGACCAGTTGGTTCGTGCTTGCGTGACAGAAAGAAGTCGGTGCTACTTCACGGAGCCCTCGAACTGCTCCAGGCATCTCCGTCGCTGGACGCAGGCGCAGCCCTCAAGAGCCTGCAGGAACTACCGTCACAGTTTCTTCATGATGCTCACATCAATATCTCCCGGTGGACTGTAATCGTGTCTGACACCACGCTCATTCGCATTGGCGCACGCAACAAGCGTATGTACAACTCAGCTCAAAAGAACATCGCCTCCAAGCTCCAAGGTGTCGGCGCGGGCAACGAGTCTGTATCCAGCGACCCACTTCAGGCCACGCGTAGTTTGATCATGAACGGTGCAGAGGCCATTACCGATCGTGGTCTCAACGCCATCGCCGACAACGTCCCGACGCTTGAAGTGCTGGAAATGGCGCACGCGCACCGCATCACCGACATCGGGCTGCGGGTCTTGGCTGCGCATTGTCCGCTGCTCACACGACTGAACATCTCTGGGTGCACTCGCATCCGTGGTGCTGGGCTGGGTGCATTAGGAGATCACTGTCGTCGATTGACGGACCTGTCCATCGCTGACTGTCCGCATATCAACGAGTGGGTGCTGCTCCGTTGTTTCTACGGCTTCACGCTGCTCGAGCACTTGAACTTGTCGCGCTGCGATCAGGTCACTGACACACTGCTCAAGACGCTAGCAAACCAGTGCCCGCAGATCCGAACGCTGCTGCTGGGAGAGTGCACACTTGTATCGGATAGCGGCATCGTCTACGTCGCCCAGAAGTGTCACCAACTTGAGAAAATCGCGCTCAATCGCTCGGTGAGCAGCGAACGCGTGACCGACACGGCCTGCGTCGCGCTGGGGGAGCACTGCCCCAAGCTGCGCGATGTCAACCTCTCGGGATGCAACTTCTTGACGGACGCCGGGATCAAATGGATCGCGGACGGTTGCCCAGAGCTACAAGTGCTGGACGTGTCGAGCGTGTTCCACTTGACGGACGCGAGTATGCGGGCGCTGAGTGAAGCGTGCCCGGTGCTCAAGCAACTGCGCATTCCAAACGTCAAAAACGTGTCAGATGTTGGGTTGCGCTTTCTTGCCACAGGTTGCAGCAAGCTTGAGTCTCTACAATGCAGCAACTTGTATCTCGTGTCGGATGGGAGCAACCGCGATTTTGGCCTGGAAGGGCTGCAAGCCATTGCCAAAGGATGCAAACGTGAGTCACGTTTTGATGTATTGAAGGGTGCAGCTGTTGGCTATCTCGAACTTATGGTTGCTGTGTTTCTATGTTGTCAAGAACTACGTGAACTGAATTTGACGGGATGCTTTCAGGTAGTGGAGCGAGCGCTGGTAGCGCTAGGAGCTAGCTGTCAGGAATTACGCAAGGTCACACTCCGCGCGTGTCCCAAGATCACAATCCTCGCCGTCAATGCACTTGCGCTAGGGTGCAAGCACTTGATGTCGCTAAACCTTGGTGGCGTCCTACAGTGCAACAACGCCATGCTGCAGGCCATTGCCACACACTGTCACGAGCTCAGGGAGCTCTATCTGATGCAGTGCGACAAGATCAGTGACACTGGACTCAAGCACCTCGCCACCCGCGCAGATCAGTTCGAGGTCTTGGACTTCACAGGTTGTGTGCTGATCTCAGACGTCGGCATGGCCTACCTGCTTGACGCCTTCCAGCAACCCAAGCTCGTGCACTTGCATCTCGTCGGATGTGCGCTCATTTCCCAGGACACAGTGGCACGCCTCGCGTTTATCTGTCCCTTGCTGTTGACACTGAGTGTCCACGTGAGTGATCCTGGTGGTACTTCCGAGCCATCTACGATGTTGATGTAACGCGGATGCCTGTATCGACTGACAGGGATGTCGGGTGTCAGCCCGAGTGCTACAAAGCTTGAGCTCGTCATGGCCCTTTGCAGTGTTGCGTGTTCCATTGTCTGCAGCAGCCGTCGGTGCCGTTGAGATGGGATTCTTCCCGATGGCGAGAGCCAAAGACCGTCGCTTCGTCGAAGAAACGTGTCAGATCTGGGTCGCTGCTGTCAAGATTCAGGTTTGCATTGGCTACGCTCACATCGGACTATCGCTCACTGACTAACATGCTCGTGTCAATGTAGAACTTGTATCGCACTCGCAAGGCAAGACAACATGCCAGTATCCGGAAAGAAGAGGCCACGCGAGTATACGTGGCACGCCGGATCCAGGCAATCTGGCGTGGTCGCCAAGCCCGGCGTGTTGCCATGATCAAGCGGATCATGCAGTCAGGTCGAGAGAAATCCGCTACCAAGATCCAACGCCGCTTCCGAGAGAACCGACGCAGTCGCAAAGCGCAACAGCAGGTGCAGGTGATTCTAGAGAAGCAGCTGGAGCGCTACGCTGTGTTCGTTCAACGCCGCTACAGGGCACGTCGTGCAGCATCGATTGCGAGCGCGATTGTTCAGTCACGACGGAAGCAACACGCTAAGGAGGTGGCTGCAGCGCGTGCCATCCAACGGCGTTATCGAGGCATCGCTGGTCGCAAAAAGTTTGAGCTTACGCGAATCCAGAAGCAACTTCGAGAAAAAGAACAACTTGAGGCTTCAGTCCGCATCCAAACGATCTACCGTGGCCGTGCAGACCGCAAGAAAGCTCGCGAGATGGAACGACAACGACAGCTCGAGATCGAAATGCGCCATCGTCGTGCTACGCAGATCCAGGCGCAAGTACGACGGCGCGCTGCCTGGAAGGAAGCCGAGCGACGTCGTGAATTCATTCGGCAGCAAGAACGCGCTGCTATCAGGCTTCAGAGCGTGTTTCGAGCTCGCAAAGCACGGCAACAAATGCGGATCCTCCAGATGGCACAATACCACGGCGAGTGTCAACGCGCCGCACGCGTCATTCAGAAGAGATGGCGCACACGCAAGGATCGGATCGGCCTCGCCATTCTCGTTGAGGTCCGCAAGCAGCGTTTCATCCGTCAGACGGCGGCGGCCACTGTCGTGCAGCAGGCGTTTAGACGTTTTCTTATTCGGAGACTGGCGCGCTTGGTGATGACCGAACTGTATCGCCTCAAACGCGATGAAATGGACATTGAGAAGTGGGCCGTGACGCTGATGCAAGCGCACTGGCGACGCCGCGCCGCGCAGCGAGTGTTTGCAAAGATGCAACACGACAGTCGCACACGATGGAAGCAGCTCATCGACACGTACAACGAGCACGGCCGAGGATACGGTGCTCCCTTCTACTATGTAAGATGCTGATCGAAATTGGGTGACGGGTGTCGTGGTGAGCCATTGACTCGATGAGTGATGCTTCTTGCAGAACCAAGTCAACCAAGAAATTCGCTGGCGAATGCCGCGAGAATTATTGACGCTAGAGCCTCGGCCGCGCTGCGACCAATGCGGTATGATGCGTGATACCCAATGCATAGAGTTCGAAGTCTAGAGATCTGATAGACCTTACCATATCTGGCAGAGGCGCCGAAGTCTGCAAGTTTCGAGTGCGCAACTTGCGGTGAATACTTCTGTGATGAGGTGCGGGATGGCGTTCTATTTGTTCGTCTATCGTATATGAGCTGCAACTCATGACGTTCCGCTTGATGTGGTGGGATCAGTGCAACGAAATCGTACATGGACACGGTAAGCGTCAGATGCACACCAAGCGCAAGCTATATGACTATTACGACGTGCGTTTTGACTACGGGGATGGCGAGTTTCCGTCGGTTTGGCCGTCGGAAATCGATCAAGATCGCGTTCGAGGCTACGATTTTGTGCAGCTGATCCCCAAGGACAACTACCAGGAAATGCTGTGGGCCATTTCGCAGTACGTGCCTGTCGTGACAGGTGTGTGGGAGACCCCACCACCCGCAGCTCCGAACGGCGTGGTGTCCTCGGCTGCGTATAGCATAGCGCCAGCACAGCCTTTGCCAACATCCGTCACGGTGACGGCATGGCCATCATCGACAACGACAACATCGGAGTCAGTCGCCAGTGAGAGTTCATCAGGATCACAGCTGTTCCACGAAGAAGAGGTCGACGCGGACGGAAACAGCCTGTGGATTCAGTTCTTCGACTACGGCCGCCAAGAGTACCGCTACTACCATCGCCTGACCAAGCGAGTGGTCGATTGAGGCACAAATACGGGGCGCACAGTGTCATGAAGGCACAGGCGGTCAACTGCTGTTCATGTGTTGGAGAAGGAACATTCTGAGTACGTGCAAGTGCTATGGTGGAGTCGGTGACGCATTACGTGATCAATACTCGCCACCTAGATACGATAACCAGTCGTGGACACGCAGAAACTCGCGTTCGTTGTCGTTGGCTTCGCAGAAAGTCATGACGGACAACTGAGATGAGTAATCGCAGAGCGGTGGGCTGAACGCGTAGACTGATAGCATCCAGTCTGGAAGGCTGGACACGCTGTTTCCTGAATTGCAAGTACCAATTGGCTCTCCTTTGTGCCAGTGGCAGGCAAGTTCATGTATGGGTTGTTACTGAAAAGGATGCGTCGCGCGATGTCGGAGACTACCATCCACTCTGGAATCATCGAGATGTTGTTGTTGGCGATGAAACTCCACATTTGCGTCACTTTCATCCGGCCCACGGTCGCAGGTACCTCCGTCCACTGACCATACGCACAGGCGACAGTCCTCTTGCAATACAAATTGATCGGCGCCAACTACACACAGCTCCGTCAGCGTTGGAGACAGGTCGTCGCCCATGAGTCCAAACCGGGAACGTATCATTCACCAATGACCAGCGACGATCTACCAACTACAAGTTGCGCAGATCCGGGTGGTGCTGTGCCGTGAGTGCCGCCGACTTGTTCCACTGCACGAGCGTGCTGTTGTAAATCTCGATCACAATCAACGAGCTCATCGTCTGAAGTGATGGAGGCAGTTCGAGATGTTGGCAATGCGCGATGGTGGGTGCCGAGGTAGGTAGTCAAGTCAATATCTGCCGAGTGACCGTCGATCTCATCGCTTCGACCCACGAGTGATTAGTGTTTGAGGCAATCGACGACAGAGATGGCACACGTGGCTTTATTGGCGAGCCAGGGCTTGAATGGCAGTTGGCAAGCAATGGCGTCCGCGGCAGGATCGTTCACGGTTTGCGAGCATGAGGCAGGCCGACTGTTGTCGGTGACAGCAGCTGTGGGCGATCGCAATCACGTTAGAGAAAACTTGAACGCTTATGGATGTGGTGTGAGGAGCATGCGAGCGAGATCCATGCGCTGAGTTCTTCCTTGCCAGCACGATCTTCCAGAATAGCCTTTTTACTCGGAATTCCAGTGGCTAAAGCACCTGCGTTCTGACCCGAGGCATCTCGAAATTGCTTTTTCTGATCAATCGTTGGTTAGCTCACAGATATCTCAACAACGCGTCAACAGTGGCATTAAATGCTGCCACTGTAGTTAGCAATGCCACCGCAAACTTCACAGCGATGATTTTGCAGCGGTGGGTGGCGCATGCTGGCGCGCACACATCCCAATGACCGTGCAAGAACACGCGATCCTCAATCACCGCATAGATATATCGCTATTGAGTCGACAATCGCTCGTCTATGTGAAAAAAAAAAGTCGTGTTACCCCTCCAGCACATGTGAATACCCAGCACCGATATTCACTTATAACTCGCTGCGGTTGGAAACTTGCAAGGTGAAGTCGCATGCAAAGGCGGGGCTTCATAGTGTCTACTTCGCAATCTGGAACGGATGGGCTTCCGTGTTGAACACGATTTCGTCCAGCGGAAGAACTGAATCGTCGGAGAAGAGCAGGAACAGGTACTTGAGCGTCTCTGCGATGAAGAAACTTTCCATTTCAGCTCGGAAACGCTTCTTGGCCGGCCCCTTGGCAACGTTCGAGATGCTCGTGTAGCCACCACGGTCCAGTTTACATTCTCGTTCAAACGCTTCCATGATCTTGCGTCCATGTTCGCGGTACTTCGGTTTCTTGGTGATACGGTGCAGATACATCAGACTTTCGACAGTCTCGGGACGCAGCAGGTTGAATGCATCAAGAGGATGCACGTCAAGATCTTCTGTTCCACCTTTTTTCATGTTGAAGTACATGATCTCCGGGGCTAGCTTGGTTGCCATTTGGGCGTACATCTGGTAGCAGGTCTCAGCAAGTTGCTCGGCAAGATCCAAGTGATCCTTGGGCATGCCGTTCATGTAACCCAGCGCGAGCATGCCCGGCACAAAGCAAACCAAGTGGTCCATCTTGGGATCCAGCTTACCATTCACCAACTCGCCAATAAAAACGAGACCGTTTGGCTCAGACTTCGCTACCAACTTCGCCTTGATGCCCTCTACAGCGATCAGATATTGCTCTTTGTACTTGGTTTCCTTCTTTCCCGACAGTAGCCACTACGGAGAAAATTAAACACGCATTATCGTCGTAAATTTGTGATGAATACGACTCATAGCCAAGAGAATCATATGTCGCTACCTGCTTCAGCAGATACTCGTAGTAGCTGTCACCCATCGCTCCCAATGTCACCTTTGAATGAGCAGCGATGCGACCTGTGTGCTGGTTGATCTGCACCGGCAGCAATCCATCCTTGAAATGCTCCTTGACGTCCTTCGCCAGCTGCACGCGCAGTCCACGATAACACGAGGTCAATGGGGCCTGACGCATCCACATGCGCACGCTGCCACTTACAGAGTCCATGATACGCTCCACTTGGTCAACATACGCTTGCTTGCCCGTCAATCTCGCCAAGTACTTGAATTCCATTTGCAGTGTGCCCACCTCAGCCAAGGAACTCGCTTCTCTCGATGTCTTGCGCTGCAGCACGAACAGTTAGATCCAACGCCAAGATGAACACCACGTGATGATGCTTCCCACCATGATATCGTAGTCCTTGTCCGGCATCCCATGATAGTTGATACTAAACGCAGGAGACAGCGCGTCACCGAGCTTGTCGGCCAACGCCAACATGTGCGGATGGCCTGCCGCAGTACACACAACATGCATCAACGTGTCAGTTCTCACTATCCAACCCACCAAAGCAAAAAAAAATAACACACACAGCATCCAACCTGACAGCTGATACGTTGACAAGAGACTGCCGAGCAGTCGAATCGTGGTCTCGAAGAAGCTGATGAAGCCCGTGTGGAAGATGCGCGCGTCCATGTTGGTCTTCACCCACTCACTAGCGCGGTCAAACTCCTCAAACATGCCCACGATGAACAGCGTGTCGAGCGAATCCACGAGCGTGAGCGCCATGTCGTGGTCAGGCAGGCCCGTGCCCGTCATCGTGTTGACGTTGAGCGAGTCGTGGCCGAACGCGAAGCGCTCGTAGCCGCCCCACGCCCACTTGATCATGTCCACCACCTTGCGCTGGTCCTCGTTGTGGTTCGCCGACGAATATTGCATTCGCCGCTGCGCTTGCTCGGCCGGCGTGAGCGGGATGCCCGCCACGGGCGCCACCGTCACGCCTGCACCCAATGCCGCCGCTGACGCCGTCGCCGTTGTCACAGCGGGCGCTGCGGATGTGGTGGCAATAGCAGCATCACCTTCTGCTCGCAGGTTGGGCGCCGCTGCCAGCGTCGGCGCGATCGTCGCTGGGGCAGCGCTGGCGGCGCCGTGCAGCACGTTCTTCTCGACGAGCGCCGTGGGCGACCACTTCCACCACTGCACAAGCATGCCGAAGCACAGGATGGCCACAAACAGCTGCAGCAGCAGCACGAACGAGCACGTCTTGGCGCCTCCGTGGCGGCCGCCGCCCCGCACGTGCGGGGCCATGGGGGACTCGCGCACATGCTGCGCAAACCGGCGCGACCGCGACTCCATCAGGACGTGTGTTATACACGTCCAGGACGTGTGTTATACACGTCCTGATGGAGTCGCGGTCGCGCCGGTCCACGTACCCGGTATGTAGCTCCTCAAGTGTCAGCTAATACACAACATAAATATATTTTCCAAAATACATTTTTCAGGGACCAGTTGACAAGGGTTGGGGTTGGGTTCATGTTTGGGAGGTCAACTTGAAGCTATATTCTGAACGCAGTGTCACAACACTCGAGTCAAGAATACACCGATGGCACGGCCAAGCCAAGCCAAGCCACGCCAGGCAGGCAGAGCACCTCGACAGCACGTGTATCTGCGTCTGCGTCTACCTCAGGGTCCTCCTCCACCACCGCTGCTGCTTTGTCGACGGGCATGCCGTCAGGAGGTGCATCATGGGCTCGGGGTTCTCTGTGACGCTGGGCGCGAGCCCCGCCGGCTCTGTGTATCGCTACGGCCACGTCGGCAGCGCCACGTCGACCGTGGAAGCGACGCGCAATGGACCGACGTGGATTGGCAAGACGCTCGACATGCCGCCCAAGCCATTCAGCCTCGAGAACTACTTCACGCTCAGCAGCGTGCTCGGCACGGGCATGCTTGGGAAGGTGCGCCTGGTGCAGCACAAGAAGAGCAAGAAGTTTTTTGCGCTCAAGTCGATGCGCAAGAAAGACGTGCTGGACCAGAACATGCTGCGCCACTTGGAGAGCGAACGGCTGGCCATGACTACGCTCACCAAGCTGCGCCACCCGTTCATGGCTGTGTACTTTGGCAGCTTCCAGACGTCCACGCACGTGCACTTTTTGCTGGAATACGTGCCCGGGGGCGAATTGTTTCGCCGGTTGCACCAAGTCGGCCATTTCTCCAACGATGAAGCCATGTTCTACGCCACCGAACTCCTGCTGTTCATCGATTTTTGCCACCAACACAACTACATGTATCGAGACCTCAAGCCAGAAAATATCCTGCTTGATGCGCGCGGCCACATCCGCGTCGTGGACTTTGGGTTTGTCAAGAGCTTTGAAGATCCGGAAGAGCGCTGCACCACGTCGGTCGGCACGCCGCAGTACTTAGCGCCCGAGCAACTGACGCAGTCCAAGGACAAGCGCAACTACACGCGCATTGTCGACTGGTGGGCGTTCGCGTGCGTTGTGTTTGAAATGGTGGCAGGCAAGACGCCGTTCTACCACAGCAAGAACGACTCGACATTTGAGCTGTACACGCGCATTGTCAAGGGGCAAATCTCCTGGCCTCATGGCATGCATGTCAATCTGAAAGATTTGCTCAAGAAAATGCTCAACCCGGATGTGTCCAAGCGCCTTTGTGATCCACTCGGCATCAAGCAACACGCATGGTTCCAGCAAGTGGATTGGGACGAGGTCTACCACAGTGATATCGAGCCTCCTTATGTTCCGCGTGTGCTGGCTGAAGGAGATCGGTCGTGTTTTGATGAATATCCAGAATCGTCCGAAGAAGTGAAGCCGTCCCGTGACAACTTCGAGCGAGAATTTCGGAACTTCTAACATGAAATCGATGAGAACCTCATCAAAAAAGGGTCACGCAGAAACAAGAAGAACCACAACAGAAAACAAATTGGTTGAGAGTGTTCTCAAAGACATGGGCACGGAATCGACGCAACGATCAAGGGCATCCAAGTCGTTCTGCTCACTGATGCCACCTCAAATGCAAGTCAGAAACCTCGTGGCGACTGGAAGAGGCGTCAAATGCTTCCGTCGATGCTTACTATCGAAATCAGTCCCTTGGGGAGTACCCGCGCGAGTACAGCAGGCGGACAGAAAAGTCCTCCACGCTGTTGATTCTCACTGAACACTGCATCAGCATGACGAAAATCGTACACGCCGTCCGCCCTCTGACAGACAGGGCTTTTCCGTCACCAATCGCAAACGCTCAACCTCTTTACCAGACCAGTCGGCTTATATCGCTACAAGCTTCAGGTTCAGCACGTTCACGGTTCATAACGCATCTCGCTGGGCCCACGACGTCCCCATAGCAATATCTGGCTAGTTTCAGTCATTTGCTGGCACTTTGCGCTTCCGAATGATGCCGGATACGTACGTACGACAGACTGTAGCTGAATGCTCTTACTTTCATTCTTATTTAATCCACTTCACGCTTCTCGAGCGCGCTGCATCGGTCGAGAAGGTGCAGATTTCGGTCTCGAGGCTGCAAACAGCGTGACGGATTCTGGTGGACTGGTTTCGTCGTCTTTCAGGCTCGATGACGACGAGCTAGCGCTCAGTTCTCCCCGCAGCAGCGCTCCTAAAGCTTTCCGACCTTGCGAACTGAAATTTGGTTGCTGAACCACAGTAGCTGGCCGCTTGTGAAGGTGTCTTGACGACACGTCCGGGTAGAAGGCGGCCTCAGGCTCATGCTGCAGGGTGACGAGACGTGATTGCCGCCAAAGCGTTGCGCTTGAGCACCGAACTCGCTGTGGTGGTGCTGACCGCGTGTTGCGAGCTAAGCGCCGTGGTGACATGGAGGTGGGCGGTGGCGACTGCGTTGGACGAGCGGTTTGCGGACGTGATGCCACAACCACGGTAGGGGACGAGATAGACGCCACTTCGGCAGCGTCGATTTCCTTCAACTGGTTGTCCACATTGCATTGCATTCCCACTTTCTTCGCCAGCAGCTTCCGACCAAGCGGTGGCTTGCGCTTCCGCATGGCGGCATCGTATTCTTCTTGGCGCCGTTTTGCTTGGGCCAGCACTTGGTCTCGCTTCTGTTGATCCTCCTTGACGAACGCTTCGTATCTCTCCACCAGCGTAAGATATCGAGTGGGGTGGTTGGCTTCGAGCGCATCGAGGTGCTTCTGTGATGCCGTCGTCAGAGCCACCGAGTGGGAATCGCCGCTTGAAACCTGATTGACGCCCAGACCCACGGCGGATGCGACCAGATGGGGCACTGTATAAATCTGCGGATATGTGCCGATGCCGCACTGGCCGAGTTCATCGCTTCCCCATGCAAAGAGTCGTCCGTCTTGAGTCGTTGCGCACGAGTTGTACTTGCCCGTGGCCACAGAAGTCACAATCATGCGGTCATCTCGAAAGTACAGCACTTCAGCTGGACTCAGTCGGTCCTTGCAGTCACCAAGACCCAACTGGCCGTACGAATTGCTGCCGAACGTATACACTGCCTTGGTTTCTGTCAACACGACCGTGTGGGCTCCGCCGCACGCCACAAAAGTGCACAGGTGGTTCTTCAGATCCACAGCTTCAAAGTACGACGAGTAATCGGAACTGCAAGGTCTCCCCAGTCGGCCGTTGTCGCCCCACCCGCACGTCAACAATTTGCCGTTCAGCAAGACGACGGCTGTGTGCATGTCTCCGCAAGATACTTTGGCCACGCCACGATTCTTGAGCGTTAGCACCTCCATGGGCATCGTCACCGACTCGAACACTTGCTCGTGAGCGCTGAGACCGTGTCCTAAGGCACCCGCCTCCCCGTAGCCCCAAGAAAACACGTCGCCATCTTCTGCCAACGCGAACGTGTGTCGAGCCCCGCACGCGATATGCACAATGCGCTTGTGCTGCAGCGAGCGGATGAGTCGCGGTTGGCGCACTGGCAGCGAGTCGCCATGGCCCAGGCGGCCATCCTTGCCCTCGCCCCAGGTCAACAGATAGCCCTGCTCGGTGACGGCCACGATGTGATCTGCCCCGCAGTCGATGTCCACCAGCATCTTACTCAACGCAACGTCCGCATGGACGACACTCTGGTCTTCTTCCTTGGTTGCGGAGTAGTCCACATCCATCTTGCCCAGCACCACCATGCGCCCGGACTTGTACAGGAACACGGTTTGGTTCTTTCGACACGACACTTTGATGATCCCGTTGGCATCCTTGGGGATCGAGTACAACCCATCCGAGTCGGTGATTGCTGCTGTGGCAAAGATGTTGCGGCGCGATGTGCGTCGAGAGAGCGCTGCATGCGTGGCCGAGTTGGCGGCCTCGATGGCTGCCACGGCCGCAGCAGCAGCTGCTGATGGCGTGTGCATCACCATCGACGATTTCGCCACGAGTTCCCCAGGAGGATGTTGTGCAGGCTCTACGTCCACGTGGGTCAGCTGGTGGTTGATTTTGGCAGCAGCCTTGCCAAACACGCGAGCAGTGCCGAGAGCTAGACCAGTCGTGAACACGTTGCTGCCCTCGCGGCCGCTGATTTGAATCAAAATCGTCGACGGAATGTACAATACGCGATTGCCGTTGAAACGTGTGTCGATGCTGCTGCTGAAATGCTCGACAATCTGGAGCTTGCGGTCGTCCTTGCTGTTGTCTTCATAAGTGCCGCCGACGGCCGCGACGCGGAAGAACTGCGGCTTCATCCAGTTTTCCTTCGTGAAAATCTGCAGCGAAGGCGAGATGCGGATGCATGTGGGCATGTTGCCAGGGGAAATCGTCACTGTATTCTCGGGCGCACACGACAACACTGCAGAATAAAACGCAGCACAGCCACCGACTGTGACGCTAAGGCGCTGGCACGAGAAGATGACGCTGGGCCGCGTGCGCGCCGCGAAGCCATGGCCGCCGCTGAAGCCGTGGCGACGACTGACCATGTTGGATCGCGCTGAGATGGTTGACAGCGCCATCGACATCGGCAGTGACGTGTGCGGCACCGCCAATCCATCTCGCTTCTTGCCCGACTTTGTTCTCACCAGCATCGCGAGCGATCTGGACACGTGCTTCCCGTCCGTCTGCGCTGATCACTCGGTGCCGGTGAGAGGCTGTTCGGTGGACGTGAAACGGATCTGGAACTGATCCACCGGTTCATAATTACATCGCTAATGGCATGGGGCTCTGTCCGCCCGCCACGAAGAACTCGTCTTGGCGCCACGCGCAGTCGACGTCGACGAAGCCGACCTTGGCCATGAGCTGCAGTTGGTGGAACAAACCGAGCTGCCCCACGTGATCGGCAAAGATGAAGTGGCCACCAGGCTTCAGTGACCGCAGCATCAACGCGAACAACCGTTCGTACTGGTCAGCGACGGGCAGCGTCGCTGTGTCGGGCATATTGCTGCCTGCTTGCGCGTAATGCTGTGGCTTCTCCACCAGGACGTGCAGCGCCAGACACCCCACGATCGTATCCACTGGCACGCTTGGTCCAAGACAGCTTGGGTTCGCTGGACTCACTCGAGCGACCATGTACTGCGTCATTGCGTGTAGCGGCTGGATGCGATTGCGCGCAAGGGCCAAGCGTTCCTCGGACGAATCCACCAGCGTCACCAGCGCCGTGGGATACGCTTGCAGGAGGGCACTGGCCACGCGGCCACTGCCAGCGCACACGTCGACAACGGTCTTACCATCGCACGGCGGCAGCGCCGCCACCAGCTCTTCCACCATAGGCTTGACCTGGGGCATCCGCCGCTCGAGGTTGTAGTCGTACCAGTACGCATTGCCCCAAAACCCGCTGCGTCGCTCCACATTCTTGTGCCAGCTGATCGTTTGCGGTGTTGTCGTCGTTGTTGTCGTGGTCAACGTGGCATTACTAGCACCAGTGGGCACCTGCAGAGCGTGATCTTGGGGTGGCGTTGGCTGCACCGACAGCGCCAGCGTAGCATCATCCGCCTCATCCAGCACGAGCGGCTGCGACATCGCCATCGTGTTGGGGCTGCTGGAGGCGCTGTGCTTGCGCTTCAGGCTTCCGCGCGCACCCGTCGTCGCGGTTGACCGCGTAGGTGCAGTTTCCTGCTGCCACCGTGAAACGCAACCCATGTCGAACACACATGCGTCAGTCATTCCGCCAGCTGCTTCGACCTTTGTATTGCATCTCCTTCCTTACCTTGGCACGCACGAGACTGGCGATGTGTTCTCGATACGCCACCAGCTCGTCCATGTGCTTGGTCTCCATGTGATAGCGGATGCTCTGGCTGCTGCCCTTCTGGTAATGCAGCGCCTTCTCGCACCGGAGGCACCAGATGCCGATGGCGTCGTCCGTCGTCCACGCCTTCTTGCCCTCGGGCATCTCGGCTTGCGGCGCAATGAGCTTGGCAAACTGCCAATACTCGGGCTTCCTCACATTCGTCTGGCTGAACAGTGCAGCGGGTGTCGCTGTGCGCGTGGATGCCGCCCCAGCGCCACCTGCGGCTCCAGCAGCAGCGCCACGAGCAGCAGCAGCAGCGCCAGCAGCATCAACCGCGGCACCAGCGCCAGCGCTGCTGTCCACTGCGCCTGCCAGCGCCACCGTGAGCGCGTCCGCGGCATGAGGTGGCTCGCCCATGGCGTCATGGTCCTCCTCTTCCATCATGCCAATGGGCAGTCGCGTCTCCATCGCACGTGGCGCCGTACCGTGGTAGCCCCGTTCAGTCGGCCGCTTCCACCCAGAGCCACGGCAGACGCACACCTTAGCACAGCACAGCCAGACAAGCAAACACCCAAACACGCAACGTCGCGCGTGCGTGCGTGTGCTTGCGCGAGCCTGGATGCGCGTTCGCGCTGCTTGGAGCTGTAATATTAAAATACAGGTGGGCCATGGCAATCACAGCATGCCCCTGCGAAAACGAATCCCCGCGCAAGTCGATGTGGGCGGCTGCCATTGGGTAAGGGGTTGCTGGATAAGGGTGGACAACGCTGGGAGGTTGACGCGCAGTTGGCGGATGACGGGGGGGGTGGTGCCACTGTGCACGCGCATGCCCTGCGCAAGTCGTTGCGGCAGTGGCGCGATCTTTCGCCTGCGAGATTCGATGCGCGTGGCCGCAGCCCCCTCGCCGCTCACGTTGGTGTCGGTCAACCTGCGCGTCATTACGGAATTGGCGCTCAGCGACACACCCGAGCGAGAAGCCCCCACGCGGTCGCCCGACAGAACTAGCAGCAGCACGATGATCAGCGACTCGACGGCCTGGAAGCGCCTGCAGGAGCACGCGCAGAGCATCAAGACCACGCACCTGCGCACGCTGCTGGAGGACGCCAAGCGCAACGAAGCGCTGCGCACGGAACAGCATGGCATCCTGCTCGACTTTTCGCGTCAGAACGCCACGACCGAGACGCTCGACCTGCTCTTTGACCTCGCTGAGGCCGCGGACTTGCGCAAGAAGATTGTACGTTTGCTCAGCGATTGAGAGGGAGTTTGTGTGCGTTGTTGTCTTGACGATTTCGGTGTCGGCGTGTCCACCATAGGCTGCCATTGCTGCGGGTGAGCACGTGAACGTGACGGAAGATCGTCCAGTGATGCACATGGCGCTGCGTTGCCCAGCCGACAAGAAGATGGTTGTGGATGGCAAGGACGTCGTGCCAGACGTGCACGCTGTGCTCAACGCTATCAAGGCCTTCTCGAACGGCCTGCGCTCGGGTGCCAAGCAGGGCTCCACGGGCAAGCAGATCAAGAACGTCATCTCGATCGGCATTGGCGGCTCGTACTTGGGCCCAGAGTTTGTGTACGAAGCGCTGCGCTTTGAACCAGTCGCCAAGGCGGCCTCGGCTGGTCGCACCCTGCGCTTCCTGGCCAACGTCGACCCAGTCGACGTCGCGCGTGCCACGGACGGCCTGAACGCCGAAGAAACTCTCGTGATCGTCGTGTCGAAGACCTTCACGACTGCTGAAACCATGCTCAACGCGCGCACACTGCGCAAGTGGCTCGTCGACAGCTTGACGTCCAAGGGCGTGTCGGAGGCTGACGCCGTCAGCAAGCACATGATCGCCGTCAGTGCTGCCGTGCCAAAGGTGCAGGAGTTCGGCATCGATGCCGCCAACATCTTCGGCTTCTGGGACTGGGTGGGCGGCCGCTACAGTGTGACGAGCGCCGTGGGCATCGTGCCTCTCGCTCTCCACTTCGGCTTCGACATCGCCGAAAAGTTCTTGGCTGGTGCGCACGACTTGGACACGCACTTTCTCGAAGCGCCACCGCGCACCAACTTGCCAATCCTCATGGGTCTCTTGGGCGTCTGGAACTCGTCGTTCCTCGGCCACGGCTCGCGCGCTTTGCTGCCATATTCGCAGGCGTTGTTGCGTTTCTCGGCTCACATCCAGCAGGTTGACATGGAGAGCAACGGCAAGCGCGTGACCGTCGAGGGCGTGGAGCTGCCATTCGCTGCCGGTGAAGTCAACTTCGGTGAACCAGGCACCAACGGCCAGCACAGCTTCTACCAGCTCATTCACCAGGGCCGTGTCGTGCCATGCGACTTCTTGGGATTCTGCGAAAGCCAGGCCCCAGTCGAATTGGCCGGCGAAGCCGTCTCGAACCACGACGAGCTCATGTCCAACTTCTTCGCGCAGCCAGACGCGCTCGCTCGTGGCAAGTCGCTGCAGGACTTGGAAGCCGAGGGCGTGCCAGAGCACCTGCGCAACCACAAGCTCTTCCCAGGCAACCGTCCATCGATCTCGCTTTTGTTCCCAAAGCTGGACGCGTTCACGTGCGGTCAGCTGCTGGCTCTGTACGAGCACCGCACGGTCGTGCAGGGCGCGATCTGGGGCCTCAACAGCTTCGACCAGTGGGGCGTCGAGCTCGGCAAGGTGCTCGCCAAGCAGGTGCGCAACCAGCTCGAAGCTTCGCGCAAGAAGAACGCGCCAATCGCGGGTTTCAACAGCTCCACGTCGCACATGCTGGCCAAGTATCTGCAGCACAAGTCTGCGTGAACTCACTCAATTGCGCTGCTTCCCTTGAAGTAAACCCTTTGCGGATCTCAATGTCATAGTAAACATTTCCCATTCGTCGCTGCACTGCATTTGCTGCTTCTCCTGCCATCGCGTGCTTGGTGACTCGCGATCTGGTCGGATCTGCTTCGTCATGGCTTGCTCAAAGGCCAGTTCTGGTGCGAACGCCTCGTCGAGGCAGCAGGCAGCAGGAAGAAAATGTCTGCGTGGCTGCGTGCGACGGGATCGACGAGGAATACGAAAGTGATGACGCAGTCGCGCGAGATCAGCACCGAAAGTCACGGCCGTCAGTCGCAATCGCACGCACTGTTTCACTGTCGCGATTGGCGGAGCACCGTGGCCACTGTATCCACTGTGACCAGCTACCAGCTCGAACACCTCGGGGAACCCATCGACGGGAGCGTGGGACGTGGTGGCTGTTGACGCGAGCGGTTCCTTCCTGGCATCGAGGCGTGACGCAGCAGGCACCAGCAGCAGCCTTGACGAAACACCGATGGGCTTCCCTTGGTCATAGACCAGCCGTCTGGTCCACTCGTCAGGCCATGCAAGGCGGACCGGAGCCAACACAACCCAACGCAAGTGGGCTGCGTGGGCACAACAGGGACGTCATCCGCGTCCATTCAGCCAACCACCACACAAAGTCCTGCTCACACCATCGCCAAGACAACAACAGATCAGCTCTCACGACCGCAGAATGCCCGCCAAACTGAGCATTACGCCACACACACATCCTTCCCTCCCGGCCGGTGCGTTCGCCATCAACACATCAACGACGTCAAAGCCTCAGTCTGTGACGTGTGGGTTCCATCTGACAGCGCGGCGTCACGGGCCATTTCGCGCGCGTCATGCCTGGCTGCTGTCCCCGACGCGTCACCCAATCGGTGGCTGGAGGCGGTTGACGAGTCCGGCGTTGTCGGCCATGTGGGCACACACGGGAAGAGCCATGCGACAGCCATGGCAAGGCCGCATGGGGGGCACAGCACACACACGCGGCCGACGACGGGTGTGGCCTGGCGTGGCGTGGCGGGAACAGCACGCAGTCACTGGGTGGTGGCATTCTCCAACTTTCTCCGGAAGTCACACAAGCAAGCACAGTGCCCAGTTAGCAGCAGCCTTCCATCGCCCCCGTCTTCAGAACCATGTTGCAAGGAGTGTGGGAAGCGGACAAGATCGCCGACGTCGTCGTGCAGTCGGATGGCCTCGGTGCGCGCAAGCCAGCCACCGTCATGTCGGTGTTTCAGAAGACCGTGTCGCGCAAGGCGGACGGCAAGGCGCTGTGCTTCAAGAAGGACGGCAAGTGGGTCGCGTACACGTGGAAGCAGTACTACCAGAACTGTATGCTGTTCGCCAAGGCGCTGATCTCGCTCGACTTCCAGATGCACGACGCCGTCAACGTCATCGGCCACAACTCGCCAGAATGGTTCTTTACCAACAACGGTACCATTGCGGCCGGCGGCACCATCGCCGGTATTTACACGACCAACGGCCCAGAAGCGTGCCAGTACATCTCGGAGCACTGCAAGGTCAAGGTTGTTGTCGTCGAGAACCGCCACCACCTGAACAAGTACCTGGCCGTCCAGGACAACCTGCCACACCTCAAGGCTTTGGTCATGTGGGACGGTGAAGTGCCAACTGACGTCGAGTCGCGCGTGCCAATCTACTCGTTCCGCGACTTCCTCAAGCTCGGTGAGCCTGTGGAAGAGAAGCTGCTCCAGGAGCGCATCAACGCACAGTTGCCAGGCCACTGCTGCACGCTCATCTACACGTCCGGCACGACTGGTCCTCCAAAGGCCGTCATGATCTCGAACGACAACCTAACGTGGACGTCGTACAATGTCCTCGAGACGCTTTACGGCATCACGGACTCGGAACGCAGTGTGAGCTTCCTGCCATTGTCGCACGTTGCGGCCCAGCTGCTCGACATCCACTTGCCAATGCACGTTGGTTCGACCGTCTACTTCGCTGGTCCAGATGCGCTCAAGGGCTCGCTCGTCGAGACGCTCCGTGAGATTCGTCCAACGTTCTTCTTCGGTGTCCCACGTGTGTGGGAGAAGATCATGGAGAAGATGCGTGAGATTGGTGCCAAGACCACGGGTTTCAAAAAGGTCCTCGCTACGTGGGCCAAGGAGAAGGGTGCCGAGTTTACTGAAAACTCACAGTTCGGTGGCAGCGGCCGCAAGTCGCTCTCCTTCCGTCTTGCCAACCGTGTCATTCTGAGCAAGATTAAGGAAGCTCTTGGTCTGGATGAGTGCCGCTACTGCTTCACGGGCGCTGCACCAATTTCGGTCGAGTGCGTCAACTTCTTCGGCAGCTTGGACATCCCAATTTATGAGCTGTTCGGCCAGTCGGAATGCACGGGCCCACACTCGATCAACTTGCCAGGCAAGTGGAAGATCGGTTCGATTGGTAACCCTCTCCAGGGTACGCGCACGCGCATTGATCAGGTCACTGGTGAAATCCAGTACTCGGGACGTCATATCTTCATGGGCTACCTCAACAACGAGGCTGCCACCAAAGAGACGCTGAAGGACGGCTGGCTTTTGTCGGGCGATGTCGGCAAGTTCGATGAAGATGGATTCTTGTCCATTACGGGCCGTATTAAGGAACTCATCATCACGGCTGGTGGCGAAAACATCCCACCAGTACTCATCGAAGCCTCGCTCAAGTCTGAGCTGCCAGCGCTCTCGAACGTCATGGTCATCGGCGACAAGCGCAAGTTCCTCACGTTCGTGTGCACGTTGCGCGTCAAGATGGACTCGGAGGGTGTGCCAACGAAGGAGTTGGACCGCACGACCCTCCGCATCGCCGAAGAAATTGGCAGCACGGCCAAGACCACGACCGAAGCGCAGGTGTGTGACAAGTTCAAGAAGTACATCGAGGCCGGCATGAAGCGCTCGAACGAAGCGTCGACGTCGCGCGCCCAGCGCGTGCAGAAGTTCATCATCCTCGAGACCGACTTCTCGATCGCCGGAGGCGAGCTCACGCCAACGCTCAAGCTCAAGCGTTCAGTCGTTGAGAAGATGTACCTCGACCGCATCGAGGCCATGTACGCGTAAGGTTGTTGGCTCTCGAGCTAACTTCGTTGTGGCGACAGTCGTGATGGCCTCGTGTCGAACAGTGCCGCCAAGATTATAGACTCTGTAGGCAACTTCTTATTGAACATACTATTATCCGTCATCTGCTGTGCTTCTATGCTTGTGATGCTTTTTCCGACCCAATCTCTTGATTTCGTACTGCGGCAAATTGTAAATAGCTGAAGATAACTAGTCATCGAAAAGCGATGACTTGGATTTTCGTGGAGTAGAGATTGAACTTCATCGGTGCGGGCTGCACAGTGCAGCTGTCGTAGTGTGAAGCTGTACGTCGTCATCCTCCTCCTCCCACACCATAGCGTGCTGGTGGCTCCTGAGGAAGCTTACGCTACGGCATCCACAGCCCTGGTCTATGCTCGTACCGCCACCACCACGTCATCGTGCACGATGAAGATTCTATGGACGTGGTGGTGTGTTTGCTAAAAAGAAAATATTTCTATTTTTACTCGCTAACGGCCTCCTCTGCTACCACTGCAGCGGCGTGTGCTCGATACCCACATTGTGGCGTTCTCCGAATGCCTCGGTACTTACTGGTACACACACACCACACCTCCACATCATATACAAACGGCGCTGGTGTCAATTGCATCTTCGTCGCCTCCTAACGACAATAGTCAATACCACGGATGATTGACTTGATCACGGTAATCACTTCACGTCGATCACTGCAGCTGCTACGTGGCCGTGCCGAACATCACCACCGTGGACCATGTCTCCTTGTGCTACAATACCAACCCCCCACGGTTGGTATTGTAGCACAAGGAGACATGGTCCACAACGCCAGCAACGCCATGATATCCGCACTCAAAACCTCAACCACGCTCCTGTCCAATCACCGCGCGTAGGTGACACCGTCGTGTTGCCACCACACTTCCTCGGTCGCGCACGTTCGTGGGGTAATGACGCAACCCGCACGATGCACTACCGAATAGGTCTGCCAACCTACCTGCACGGTAGTGTTCACTGGCGATCAATGACTTACAACGTACTCACCTTCCTGGTTTCCAGCACGCTTCTATCCATGAAGGCCTGTAAAAGTGGTATCTTAATGATCCCGACTGCGGTACTTCTAGAAGTGGCAGAACTGAGAGAAGCGAACCAAGGGTGCGACACACAGTGCACTATTGAAATGCAAAAGTGACGACGCCAGCTCACGAGAAAAGCGCCACACTAAAACTCCCGTCCCAGAAACATGACGACCAAGGCGAAGCTGGGGGCCGGCGCAACTCCCGCGTGCGCGATGCCTTGTCCCCGCGCGTCCTTGATTGGCTGAGACGCTCGGGGAATATAGGGATGACGGCTAGGTCCACATTCTCGGAACCGCGGACCGTTCCACGAGTGGTCGTCCTAGTGCGCCTCGGATCCTGTCGCCTCAGTCGACTTTTGTTCGGCGTGGCGCGCAAGTGCCCACCCAATCACCCACTACCCGTGGCGCTCGGTGTTGAGCCCGGAACACATGG
>NSDO01000641.1:0-30973 GCA_002286825.1 Lagenidium giganteum | reverse complement strand
AAGCATGACATAAAAACAATGTGGTCAGTCCTTTATGTCTTCCACGAATATAAAATGGAACAACATGATTCTTACAGAATATTTGATCGTTCGACCAATCATCAAACACTACTAGTTGCAAACCATTCTTTTTGATTGCATCCACTTGAGGGGGATTGTCTTCACCATACAAAGTGCAGAAGTCTCCAAGTTTGTCTTTTAGATATTGATACAACGGTTGATCTGGTTGTCTGGCACAGAGATGTAAATGGCTGTAAACATTTGGTGATTTTCGAATGAAGTCGATCAATAAGTTGGACTTTCCAGCTCCAGATGGTCCAAGAATAATCCCTCGAAATAGCTTTGGAAGTCCAGTTTCTTTATTGATACCGCTCGAGGCGGATCGATACTCTTTCGGCAGCGAATCTGTGTAATTGGGGATGAGCTGGCGCTCTGACGGAAAGTCAGAGTCGCGAGCGACTCCAACTTTATTGATTGACCCTCCGTCCATTTTGTCGTATTATAATATAGCAGATAAGTTTTCAAGCGTAATGAGCGGTTTTTCGTATCCTCCGCCAACATTCGATAGTGCTATCTACAACCCTTCTTTCTATCTCAGCTTGGATGCAAGTGGATTTCTAACTTATGATTATGCTCAAACCTTATATCTGAACAAGAACGATTATCGCCTTTCTTATCTGAATGGAATTACACCTGGAACGGCGACAGCTGGTGTAGCTCTTGTTTTAGATGGTTCAAAGAATATTAGTGGCCTTGGTAGTGTATCATGCTCAACTTTAGTACTCGGAGGATCAACATTATCAGGCAGTTCATTCTCAGCGATTTCTGGTGTTACATCTGGTACCGTTAGTGCCTCAAAAGCTGTTATTGTAGATGTAAACAATGACATCAGTGGATTTGGAAATATTACGACTAATACCTTGTATACGAGTAATTTGTACATTGGGGGACAAGCAGTTGTAGCAACTCCAACCGAACTGAATTATAACTCCGGGTGCGTACCAGGAACAAGTCTCGCATTGTCATCATTAGTTGCCGATATAACAAACTCAATTGGAAACATTAATATTGTAACTGCAACCACATTGAATGGAACTATTGGAACAGCAGCTCAGCCAAACATAACCTCAACAGGCAATCTCACAGTTCCTGCTAGTCTAACAGTAACGAACGGATCCACTCCACTGTCTTTAACCAGCACTGTTCAAAATAGCACTCTGGCTGTAACTATTCAAACGACTGGTACTGGAAATATTGATATTAAAGGATCCAATGCAACGCCTTCAACTGCAACGTTGTTTAGCTTGTATGCAAATGGAAAAAGACAACTTTCGTTAGTCAATAACGCTGATACTGTCAATTTCCCGAATCACAATGGTTCTACGACAGGAATTCAACTTGCTGGAACGTTAGTGACCGCAACGGCTGCGCAGCTAAACTATACAACAGTAACTGCTGGTACTGCAACCGCGTCGAAGGCACTCGTATTGGATTCATCAAGTAATATTTCCGGTATCAACTCATTGAGTGCAACTACGCTAGCTGGAACTCTTAGTACTGCGGCACAAACAAATGTTACTTCATTGGGTACACTTACTTCTCTCACAACCACAGGATTGATAAACACCTCGTTTCTAAATAATACCACTTCTTTGGTGAATTATCAGACTTGGTCTAACTCAATTGGAACTCCAATGACTTGTGCCTTGCAAATGTCGAACGTAGCCCCCAAGTTTGGAACAAGCAGCGGTCATGATTTCCGATTGATGACTAATACTAATACTGCGGTGTACATAAATGCATCAAATCAATTTGTAGGAATTGGATCAGCAGCTGCTAGCTACAAGCTTGATGTTAGTGGAGATATTAACTCAACAGGCGTTTATCGTATCTCTGGAACAGACATATCCACTGCTATTACTGGTATCACACCCGGAATTGTATCTGCCTCCAAAGCAGTTATTGCTGACAGTAACGGAGCTATCGCTGGTATGACAAAGATTGTGACGCAAAACTCAACCGCAAGTAACTGGTTGAACAATAGCGTAACAAGCAGTTATGGATTAGTCGTAGCCAGCGTCGTAAATACGGATACAACGCAGCTGGGCAGTTGCATTGCCTTTCAGAACAACACAGCTCTCAATGCTGTGCCTGACGCTGCTATCACTCTCAACCGAATCTCTTCTACTCAATCAGATGTAGTTATTTGTACAAGAAATAGCACAACATGCAATCAAGCAGTCAGAATCACTACTGACAAAGCCTTGTGTGTTAACACAAACTCTACTTCTAGTCAAATGTCGATAGTTGGTAGCTCTGCATTTGTGGATGGGTCATTTCGTCGTGTATTCTCAGCCAAGAGCGATAATGTTGATCCAATCATCTTTGACATCCAGTGTCATTCTGGATCAGGTCTAACATCAACTAATTCTGTTGCGATTGGCACGTATACAAACAATGACTTGAGGTTCATGGTAAATGATTCAACAAAGATGACTTTGACAGCTGGAACAAACTCCGGACGATTGGGTATCGCCACAACTAATCCTATGACATATCTCGATGTCAATGGAAGTGTTAGTTTGACTCTTCAAGTGGGAGGTGGCAGTTATGCTGTAGGTACACCAAGTAACTATCAAACACTACAGTTTGGACCAGTAACAACTAATATTAGTGCTGCTTTCAAAGATAACATCCAATGCACATCTATCTACTGTACTTCCGACAAACGAGTTAAGACAAATATACAGAAAATGGATCTTGAGTATTGTGAACGCTTTCTCGATGCTAATCTTGACATCTACACATACAACTACAAAGGATCGGCAGAAACACAGCCAAAGATTGGGTTTATTGCTCAAGATTTAATGAAAAGTGGCTTTTCTGATCTATTAGCCTTCACTCCTAATGCTAATCTAAAAATCGAAGAAGAAGGTGATATTGACGGTGATCACAGCACTATTATATGCTTACGTCTGTCAACTTCGTCAACAGCTCAAAACGTTAAGTCAGTAAATATGGCTATGGTTGATGTAACATTTCGAGTATCTACGCGAAAAGGAAAGAAGTACGACGCGATCTTTCCAGATGGAAGAATCGTATCATTTGGGGCAATAAAAAAAGATGGAACTCCATATGCGCAGTTTAGAGACAGAACACCACTAAAAGCGTTCAAGGATTATGATCACAATGATAAATTGAGACGTGATCGTTACTACAAGCGCCATGGACCAGTTAATGAGGATAAGCCATACACTCCAGATTGGTTCAGTAAAGTCTTTCTTTGGTAAGTCAGAATGTTAGCTTAAACGTTTTAATTTTTTTCGGTTTCGCTGGTTGTGGATTAGTATAAATTACTGGGAGTTCCCTTCTTTCAATCGGATTAATCATTCCACCAAACTTCTTGGGGATCTTAGTTTCGGTTTTAGGAGCTTCATGTACAATAATTTTCTGCATTGTATCCTTTAAACGCTGCTCATTTTCCTTTTGAGCATGATCATATTGACCGTATGAGAGAATTTTCGTGTTTAAGATTATCATTAAAGAAGCTTTCACTATATTTGATCTCATTAAAATTAATGGAGATCTAGAAGAATCTTTTTGAAGTCATTCTCTGAAATCATGCGCTGTGAGTATAAGTCGAGTGTCATTGCTTTTAATTCTCGGATTAGTTGAGGATTATTGTTTCCTAGCTCAACTTCACCACGCAATTTATCAAATTCCATCAATAGTCGTTTATTAGGATCTTCAAGAGGATGTTTGCTGGCAAATTGTAAATGAGTAATTTTTAGGAGATCAACAAACTCTTTTTTATCGGAGTGAGACAAAGAATCGTACAAATTTTGATTGACATTTCCATCAAATACAAGTTCTTTTACAAGCTTCGTTAGTCCATCACTCATTATCTTCTTCTTCATCACCGATGTTCGATTATTAAATTTTAGATTGAGGATTTGATTATGTAGATCCATCAATCGAATAAATTTAGAACCAAGCTGTTTATATTCGTGAGCACTTGATCCAACAGCATCACGTAGATTCATCGTACCATTAACACCCGCGCCTCGAAGACCTCGCCCAGTTAGCTTGGATTGGGGAGACTTGGGCAACTTAGTATTTATGGCTTGGAATTGTTCAATATTTCCTTGTTCAACTCCATATGATCCAGAATCAACCATAAGCTTAATAGCCTTAAAAGTCTTATTGATTTGTGTTGCAATCTTTGCGTCTTTTGTTTCAGATAGGAATAAGTATAGATAATCTAGCAGTCTATTATACGTTTTTGGCCAATCAGTAATTGCAATAAGATTTTCTTTATCTTCACCCTCAACCATGCTGTCATTTGAAGTCTTATAGAATTCTAAAGAGCCAGGAATTGCGTTGTCTTTGTCATCGATGTCGGGTTGTGTATCGAGGTAATACTTCTTTGTGATGATCGGTTTATTAGTTTTGCTTGATATTACTGTTGGACTCAATTTCTTTTGATCCTCCAACCAAGGATTTAATTGTATCATTTTTTGGATCAGCGCATAATACACATAACTATTTACAGAATCCACCTCCATGTCTGTTGTTTCTTCACCTCTAACGTTCTTTCGATTTCTTGGAAGATCTGGACTGTTAGGCTGAGCTCGCTTTCGTGGTGTGACGAACTGGTCACGAAGGTTTTCAACATCAATATTAATTCCAAGATCATTCGCTTTTTCATAAATGTAATCCAAAGTGTTTGGCCAGCTAATCAAAGATGTACGAAGTACTAATGGCTTGCCTTCATTTCCTGCAGATGGAATGACTTCCAATCCGCTTGCATTTGAGTTTGGTCTATAAGTAAACTCTGTATATATGTTTGACCTGCTCTTGCCTTTTTGAAGGTGCCCTAGCGGGTGCAGATATGGAGCAAGTCGCTTCATTTCATTTGGTTTAAGAGCGAAAAGATCGAGAATATTATACTCAGCTTCTGAATCCATATCAACACTCATTGCCATATTTCGTGGACCAACATCAACATCATTTAATAACATTTGTTCTCGATTTAATTGCCTTTGATTTTTTGAATCGATTGCATGCAGTTTCAATTTACTAAATCGTTTTTGTTTTGATTTTAGAACTGCGTCATACCGCTCTTGCAGTCCAGATTGAACGGATTCGAGTGAGTTTAATTTCTTGATTAGGTACTTTGCTGTTGCCTCCCAATCAATGCTATTCGATTCAACACTATTGATTGGTTTACCAGTCTTTCGACTAATAATCGATGCATCTGGACCCAAGGCACCAAGTCGATGAAGTTCACCATCTTTCTTTACGATCCGTATTCTAAGATGGGCTAATTCTGGATGATCTCCACCTGCATATAGATCTTTAATGAATTCATAGGCTCTCATTTGTATTTGCTCAGGATCTTCAACCTCCATAGGGCTCTCTTCGGCTCCTAGATCACTTAATGATGGCCCAATGAGAGAGTCTGAGGAGGCTGGATTTTCAGAAGATTGTGTTGTGGTTGGCGTATTTAGTGACGAATCAAAAATAGAGCTTGAATTGGCTGTGGAGCCGCTATTTCCACCATTTCCATCGTTCAGTCGTAATAGTTGAGATCGATAGTCTTCCATCATCATTTGATCTTGTTCAGATCTTTGTGTTGGTGTAATATTAGTCAATTTAATCCTATTCTTTTCAGCATCAGAAGCCCATAACGCATTCTTGTACGCTTCATTTTTGATATTTTCAATCTTTTGGTCAAGTGCGATTTGCCGAAGTAGCTCTTGACGTTTGTTTTCACGATCTGATAAACTTTTAAAATTAGGATACATTATTGATATTATCTATATGATCAACCAATAAAATCTTATTAATAATTAATTATCTAACTTCGCCCAATATTCATTTTCGATCTCAGATCTTTTGTTTTTATTGACCAGTCGCAGATTTGATTGTGGTTCGTATGTGGGATCTTTGAAATTCTTCCATTTAACAAGATATGTGTACTTGCCATTTTTTGCTTTCTTATGACTTAGAATCTTCTCTACTTCCCAGATTTGATTATCCTCTAATGGAGCGTCTGAAGGTTTAGACTTAACTATCTTCAAATCATTAACTGGTTTGTACAAAACATGATTATTCTTGGATTTAATTCGCATTTTCAGACCGTCTAATCCCATAACCTCATATACAGCTTTTGAATATTTAGCTCCTTCTTTATCAAATTGATTTGAATGCAGCTTATATCGAACAATAGTGCCATTTGGTATTCCTTTTTGAACTTGCTTTACCACTTTTTTGTTATGGTCAATCTCATTTAGGATAACCCTTCCTTCCATTTCATTTGGAGTAGCCTTTATTGATGAATGTTTAGTGTCATTGTAGTTGGATATTGCATCATTAAGAAGTTTCTGAGTGAGCGTCTTAAATCCTATAGAGTCTTGCATCTTTGTTAGTCTTGCCTTTATTGTTCTAATAAATCGATCAATCTTCCCAAGAACTGTATGATCGCCTGGAATTGTATTTGCATGAGTGATTGACTTCTTTTCAAGAAAATTCTCGACTCTATCGTTCGTAAATTCAGATCCATTATCTGACATTAATGCTGTAACGTTATTCTCTCGAATGAATTCATCAATAGCTCGTTGAACTGTTTCTGCTCTTTTATTTCTCAAAAGCTTTGCGTAGCCAATTCTAGAATTAATATTAACAGTTATTAGAATTGGTTGCTTATTCCAAAACGCTAGATCCATTTGCCATTCATTTGGATTGTTGCTTGTAATCTTGAATTCAGGATATTTCTTAGTTTGTGTCGAATATTGTTGTATATAATCCTGTTTTCTATACCAATCTTCGACTTGCTTCTTCGTGATATTCTTGTTGACTGCCTTAGCCTTCAGATACAGCTTGTCTGCTCCAATAAATCCAGTCTTTGGGTCATTATACAGATTATCGAGTAAATAGTCCATCGTTTATTTAATCCCTAGAGCGTGCTCTATATTTAGAACGATACATTCCGAGTGAAATTGGAACGCTTTGATACGGTTTGAGTCTTAGAATTGATATTGATCGAGCATAGCTCAGTTAGATCAAATGACATCGACTCACCATTGTATAGCTTCATGTATTTCTCATAAGCGTTCTCCTCAAGAAGTTTGGATGGAATACCCTTCATACGAATGTGAAGACCTTCAACATCGTTGCCATCACAAGCTAACATATCGAGATAACTCTTCTTTCCTAGAAAGATGGATTCCTTGGCGAAGATGTTTCCCTCCGATCCTTCGAGATCAAAATCAACATGGAACTGTCCCATCTGCTTGCCAATCAACTCCTTATTGTAAGTAGATTTATATGCTTCAGCAAGTCGTGGAACAGCGTCATAATCGATATGCATGGAATCAGTGTCTTGATACCAGATCTTTGCATCAATGTCTTCAGCCAAACACATGACGCGATTCATGATATGCTTGCTCGAATCGAGAATTTGAATACCAAGATGAACGGCACTGAAATGTTGTGTCAATGCTTTGTGTTCTTCGAACATTGCAATGTTCTTACTAATTGGCGTTCGTGAAATCATCTTATGAATATTCTTCCTCGTGTATTCATCGATCTTCTTCTCACCCCCACTGACAATCACCTTCTTTTTGACGATTGGTTTCATGAGAAGCTTGCCGTATGAACTATTCATCATCAGCTTCAAAACATTCTGAAGAGGATTGCCTTGAGCTTTGTACTTAAGACGATTCGCGAACATCTTTCGAATCACATGGCAGATTTTGTTGTTGTAGCCTTCATTCCAGTAGCAACCTTCAATGACCGTGTATTTAGCATTCTGGAACTTTTCAATGTCCTCGAGAGCCTGTTTACCTACTATCATCGTCTTGCCAACGATATCATTCGTAAAGTTGCGAGCACCATTTTCATAATAGCTCAACAAAGGGAAGTGGCGATCCTTACCAATCGAGTCAAAGCGAACACGAGCAACATAGTAATCAGCATCGGATGGAATCACATCCTTGAATAACTTGGCTTTGCCTTTTACATATCCTTTCAATTCACTCATTGCTGATGGATATAGGCTTACAGCGTCAAAATCAGCAAGCTTGTGTTTGATGTGATGCTTTTGATTATCCCTAGTCATTACTCGCCCACCAACGGTGGCTTCTCGTAGAAATCCAAGCAAGACAGAATTCATCTCATAGCAGCCATCGAAGCATCCTTCGTTATGTTGGTAAGCTAGCGAGAGTGATGAGATGCTCAAGAATCGATACACATCGAGTTTAAACTCATCATGAACGAGTTTTCGAAATGCCTCAAAGCATGTTTTGAGAACATCCACATCCCGATTACAGTAATGAGTGGCATACAACTGACAATCAAAGAGCTGACCCTCCGCACTAGGGCGGTGGTCTGCGACACCACCCGTCGTGAATTTGTTGTCGCGAATAGCTCCGATCTTGGTTGCATTTGCAATTAGAATATCCTTGTCTTTGTATGAATCTAGATACTCAATTGGCCACTCAGATTGAAAGTTATTCTCATTAATTAGATTGTGAGGAAAGCATTCTTTTTCGAGTGAAATGTTTGAAGATGCCTCCTTAAACATTTTCGGTAGCTGGCTGAGACCACCAGGGATAAAGCTCATTGCGTCCTTAATGAGAATCTCACGACGACCTTTATAGAACCCATGGGTTTGCTTGACCTTTGTCCCACAATCGATCATATTTGTTTCCTTAGAGCTAAATGTCATGTGCTTCAACAAGAATCGGCAATCGAATCCAGCATTGTATGCCCACAGTAGATTATAACTTTTTTCTGGGAGAGATTCAAGAAATTCCTTTTCACATCCGAATCCGTAAATATTTTTAGTTTTTGAGAATCTTGAAATTTTGAATCCATACTGTGTAAATACCTTGGCAATGCAATATGAAACGCAATATGGAACATGAATGTTGTCAATGAGAAGTGTTTCAAAATCAAAATATACAACATTGTAGCATGGCCTTTCAACAAATCTATTTGTCTCATCATCATATCTCTCAAATGGAGCTTTACCAAGTTTCAAGTCATCGCTATCTTTTCTTCCCATTTCCTTGAAATTTCCATCTTCACCAACAGCTTCGCTAAAATCTTCCTCAGTCAATGTTCGAACTTCTTGA
The DNA here is from genome assembly GCA_002286825.1 of Lagenidium giganteum. Classification (NCBI taxonomy): domain Eukaryota; phylum Oomycota; class Peronosporomycetes; order Pythiales; family Pythiaceae; genus Lagenidium; species Lagenidium giganteum. The sequence goes on along the minus strand of NSDO01000641.1, from coordinate 21,833 downwards.
TATTGATGGTTGAAAAGAAAAGGCATATTTCGTTGAGTGACAGTCTCTAAAAGTGTTTCACGGTGATGGAATAAATAACTGATTACCTCATAGCTGTCAAGTAATTTGATTTGTTTGTTATTGAATGATGGTCGGCCATTTTTGACAATAAAGTCTGCGCGTTTATTATCTTCTACTAACTCAGGATGATCAAGAGCAGCCTTAGTGATCCTAGTTGGCTTGATTGCAAATAGATGCTCACCAACAGAACCGAGTTTAATGACATTATCACTTTTGACTCCATAAAATGAAATATCGTTATTTGTACGGCCTGTGTCTTTTCGAACTCGAAATTGCTTCACTGAGATGTATAGACCGAAAGCATGAGCTGTCTTTCGGATAAAATCTACAGTAGCTTCAGAGTTAAACATCGTCTGTGAAATCTGCATGACAGTCTTTGGATTTACTCCGGCTTTGTAGAGTGCAAATAGAAAACAAGGATAATTGACCGCATCACTATCTGGATCCTTTCCTGGAACGAATCCAACTCGACCGTAATAATCACTTTCCCAGCTATATGTAGTAGTAGCTGAAGCTTCTTCCGATGAGTACACTTGAAATTCCTCAAGTTTATAGTATACCGATTTAACTAAATAACGAAAGAAGTTCTTTCGCTCCGATCGAGAACGAGGTGGGTTTGATAGCCACTCAGTTTCAATTGTTGTTGATGGCAGAACGTTCAATTCTACATCAGCACCCGAGCTGTATTGATTTTCTTGATCGATGAATAGGTTGTTAATATTGATCAAGCGATCCTGAAGGTGGTAAGTCTTCACGATCGATCCATTAGAATCCTTAAAGTGGATGAGAAGCTTCTTGTCAGCTGGTGAAACAATATTCTTACGGATCCGGTTGAATCGACTGAGTGGTAGATCAAATTTTCCAGTTGTTGTATTAATAGCTTTGAGGGCCGATTGATCCTTGGTTAGCTTAGCCTTACGTAGCGTTTTGACAATTGTCTTAGCTTTGGATTGTTTTAATTCATTAACCATCCTTTCAATTCTGGCTGTTGTCATCTTCCAATTGACATTCAATTTCTTGTCCTTGGCGAACTTGTATAGCTCGCGACGGTGCGTTTGGGCCTTCTTAAGATTATCGGAGATTGGCATCTTGACTGGTATATACTTATGAGTTTTTGTTAAGATGGAAAGTTCTTGGAAATGTTGCTTATATTATATAGGTGAACTTTTCTTAAGATTGAAAATTCTCAAAAGTATTTCGAGAGATTATATAGACTCAGTCAAAAAAAATTGTTAAGTCATTTAATCTCAATCTTCCTATTTTTATTCTTATTCTTTATGCTAATTTCTTCCTTGTGTTCATTGTAATAATTTCGTTGCTTGATTAATCTAGCTTCACGTGTTTTCTCATAATATCTTTTGTTTGCTTCCCTTCTTGCTTCAATTCTTTGTTCATCAGTTTCATGTCGCTTCATTGTTCTGTATATTATCATAGAGATATCTTAAGATCAAAATATTTGTTACTGCTTGATTGAGTATTCATACAAGTGGCACAGTTTGTTTCGTTTAATTCTCAGATCATTGTAATACTTCCAATAATTTGGTTGTTTATTGAAAATTTCAACGAGTATAGATTCGTTGTCTTTATCTTTGCAAAATGTTTTGACTTCGTAGAAATCGGTGATATCGTAAACATATTTCTTCAATTTGTGTTTATATCCTTCAAATCGTTTGATCAATGAATAATGTTCAAAGTATGATTTCATCGTTGATACTTCTGTTTCCAATAATTTTGTTTTCATTCTCTCTTCCTCCAACTCTGATTGTAATGTCTCTACTTTGGACGATAACAGTTGGTTTGTCGTATTCTTTTTCGAAATTGACTTATTCAAGTTTCGAATCTCATTACTTTTGTGATCAAGTATTAAATACTTTTGATGAATATGACATATATCCTTTTTAGGTGAAAGTAGGCACTTCGCACCGTCTTTAGTTAGGTAATTGCACATCTTGCTATATACTAGTGACATATTTCTTAAGATAGGTTGAGTATATTACGAATTGTCGTCTGAGAGGGTATCGAGGGGTCTTCTGGTAAGTAATTTAACGCGGTTGTAAAATAAGGAAGGAGAATGGTTGTTGTGAGTGTATGTGTGAAGGATTGTTTGTGCGACTATAGACCTTTATGGACGCTTTAGATGTGCGTTTCATATTATAACCTCATTTTGTGAACTTGGATTATGCTTCTTTCAATGTGAGCCGTTAAGAGAGTAAATAGACCTTGAATTGACATGTGGCATGAATGACCCAACACTTTTGATTGAATTAAACAGCTCTAGAGATGCTCTAGGTGGATGTTTAAAACAATCAGCTGTGAGTGTGTTATAGACAGAATCGTGGGTTAAATCGATGTTTGTGTTTTGTGAGCTATGAGGCGTGTTTTGAGCTAAATGGGTCATTCGTGTCGCCTGGCACGAATGACCCGTTTAGATGATATACTTTCGTATCGTCCAGAATGTCGTTCTCAAACATGGTGCTCGAAGTAGTTCGGCTCATAACCTAATGATAGGCGTTGTCGTCGTTGGGAGGTGTATTTGAAAGTGATTATCGTCCTACTCTAAGCCTCTCGGTCCTTAGTTCAGCGGCATCACTATCCTCCTCAATCTCTCACATGTTCTCGCTTCTCTCGTATGTCTTCAGCTTGGTTCAACTTAAATGAGCAGTTCAAGTTGATGTTGAACATGGCTAACTGCTCGCACACCCGCAATAGATGCTGGCTCAACGAGCGTAATCCTCAACCGTCATCTTCTCTTCCTGTTCCAACTCACAGTCGGAAATTGACAGATTAATATCGGCGATGCGTGGCTTGGACAGGATTGCAATCGGACAGCCAGCAAACTTGTCATCAACCGACCTGAAGCAACACATCTTGCACTTCGTTGACGCAGTCCTTTGAGAGACCATGCTCTAGAAATACACCGCTGGCCGATGAGCTCGCGTTGCCTCTGGTTCTCCGAGACAGACTTGTGTGGCGGTTGCTTCTCGAGAGCACGGATTCCTCCACGGCGCCATCATCAGCTTGGGCTGTGGACTATTTTCAGGTATACATGCTCCGAATTGGACTGAAGAGGTTCCTGGTGGATCGCTAGCTCTGCAGGTCACCACGACGTGAAGCGACGCTCCTGTGCAGACCGTTCGCGGGATGGCATCTTGTGGCGGTGTCAGTTGAGGCGTCGGACACACTGCCATCGGCGACGGTTGTGATGATGTGGAGCAACCACAGAGTAAGCTTTTGTTGTAGCTAGCGCTGTCAATATACCATACCGGCATCTCTCACCTCGTCCACGGCCACTTCACTTCCGCCACCAACTTCCAGCACTCCGCCGCACCATCTTCAATGCTAATCAAGAGAGCATTCGGTGGGATGAGAGGCGATTAATGTGTAGCACTTCATCGGGTTGAATTAATCCACACTCGAAACGCTGACACATGTACGTAATGCCTCGTTTTATGAGGCAGCGACGACGGACGAGCGAAAGCGCGAAGCAGCACGCACGGTGACGACCACAAGCCCGTCGGACGTCGGACCCGCGACCCGTGCGGTGAAACCCGTGGCGGGGCAAGCGCCAAGCATGCATGGCGCTAGCGCGTGTGGTGCAAAGCAAAGAGCAAGACAAATACGCGATGCGGGACTCGAACCCGCAACCCCCAGATTCGAAGTCTGATACGCTATCCATTGCGCCAATCGCGCTCCGAGGCGATTAATGTGTAGCACTTCATCGGATTGAATTAATCCACACTCGAAACGCTGACACATGTACGGTATGCCTCATATAACGAGGCAACGAGCCATACCGTAACGCTGACACATGTACGGTATGCCTCATAAAACGAGGCAACGAGGCACACCGTACATGTGTCAGCGTTTCGAGTGTGGATTAATTCAACACGATGAAGTGCTACACATTAATCGCCTCTCATCCCACCGAATGCTCTGCCTCACTGTCGTTGATTCTGGCGGTGCGAGCAACCGTTTACCGCTACTCCGCACAGTTATTCAATCGTAATCGACTCGTGATTTTTCCAGAATCAACAATGCGTCTATCAATTCGCCCGGTGCGGCCTTCGTCACCGCGATACAATTCGTCTGGAGGTGGCGAGGTCCATTCTAAACACTTGCTTTGTTCATGTGGCCTTCTCCGATGGCAAACGCGGACACCTACAGCGAGACTACGGAACCAGACCAGACGACATGCAGCACGCCATTCCATTTACTCGTCGTCGGAGCAATCTTGCCAGGTCTTTCATACGTCGTCGGATCCTTTAAACACAGGGCCAACCTCAGCAGCACCCAGCACACTCAAAGCAATAATGGCCGTGAAATTCGGCTCCGACGACGAACTGGCGTTCTTCGTAGTTAGGTACGTTTCTGGCTGTTGTTGCAGACCCGGCTCCTCGCTCCTTTTCCAGCCTTCGAGACATCGTTCGTCTCGCAGAGATCATTTCCAGATATTCCTCCCCGTTCACGCCGTGCAATGGGCTTCTTCGATTGACTCATTTACGCTGTGGCTGTTGCTAGCGCTATCACTGTAATACACGTAGATACAGTTAGCAACATTCATGTGAAGCGGTATAATATGAGCATTCATTCTATAAACTAGCCATCAACGACCCGTCACGACACACATCCTCCATCACCATTCATTCCAAGACGAGCTTGCAACCATCCATCAGACGGTTGGTCAGTAGCATAGCAGTAGATAGACATGCATGAGATCACTTACCTGTAATTCGCTCTTGAATTTGCCTTCGATCGCTACACTTGGTAGCACTTGCGTCTGTTTTCGTTCTCCGCTTCCTTGCCGCCGCGACTACGTTCTGTCGCTCTTCGTCCGCAGCTTCCGTCTTCGTGCAGCCGTCGCCGCTGCCTCCGCCCTTCATCGCCTTCGCTCTTCGCTGTCGCGCCGCCTCTGCTTCTCGGTTGCCCATCCGCCCACCCCAGACGCAGCTCTTGTCGGGGAGGAAGGCTCACACGTCACACGTGAGCAGGGTGTTTTTGTCCCTAGTTGTACGGGTGTTTTCGTCCCTACTTGTCTGGGTATTTTGTCCCTTTGCCTGATTTGGTAGTTATTCTCGGCTCTTGTTAAAGCCTCGGTTAATGGATTTCTTTGTCGCTGTAGTGGTTCAAATCCTCCATATCCACTGTTGGTCCGCTCGGTGTGCCGTCGACAAGCATGTTGTGCGGTCGCAAGCGGCGCAATTCCTTGATATCGACTGTGAGTGTCATATCCGCGGACCCATTTAGGCGCACTGTGATGTCGACATGTTCTGGTTCCGGTCGAGGTGACTCCGCACGGAGAGAATCAATGTGCTGCATTTGATGGAACGTTGCCGTGGCTGTGACTGCTACTGATGTACCTTCGGGTTGATGAGCGTGGGTCATCACCCAATGCGTTCGAGAAATGTCGCCAACTTGAACCCTGGGTTTTCTCGCAGAAATGCATCAACGGACTGCGTTGCATGCGCCACACGACCTGCGGTCGCACGACGCAATCCATCTGCCGTGACCGATCCCCTCTTAGCGACGAACACAAAGATGTCACAAACGCATGGCCCCGTTACGTTGGTGCGTCGACTGTGCTTCGCACTCACATTGGCAAACTTTGAGCGGAAATTGGTTGCGGGGAGTGGCTCGAGATCACGTTGGTTGGTGTGTGCACCGGGCTTGAGATAGATGGATTCGTCCACCTGGTCGACGGGCTTGTCGTGCGTTCAATTGCGGCGGTGACGCGCTGTATGGCTCGCGGTAGTGTCGATATTTCGGCGGCAGTGACGAACCAGGTGCGAGTCTGAACGTCCAGCACCTGCTGACGACTCTGGAGGCGTCGATGGGCGATAGTGACGCAGCGGTGACGATGGGAGCCAAGGTGCCAGAGAACTCGAGTATGAACACCATCTTCAGAGCGTTCATCGCACCACAACGCAACATGTCTGCTTCCCAGTGCGAGCAGAAAGACGTCGCATTTCGAGACGCCGCCGATCAGCAAAATCTATACGATCTACGATATCAGCGATTTTTTCTGATGACACCGTGAGTTCCGGCAGGGGCATTGCCTACAATGTCTCTCAAGTAAACACAACAACCAACGATTCGAAAGCGACCATCGCGTCGCCAAATGGCATTCTCTCCACTTGCCTGCCTCCTTTGATGGATACCCAGGCGAAGTATCTGGCTAATGCGTACGGTGGCATTATCATTCAACAGAGCGATGCTGAGAATACCAGTGGATGGACGAATCTTCAAGTCAAAGAACGCTCTTATGAGACAGACAGACACATGGCAACGGTGCTCTCCAATCACTTATATTCGAACGAGTCTTTCCAAGCAGCGTACACCGGTGGAACGCACTTCTTGTTTCAAAACAGTCGCGCCATTGAAATGATTCCAGCAACGTCAGCTCAGCGTTCAGTCTTTGCCGTTGCTGGCAGTAAGCGCACTGTTGAGCTGCGTGCATCCATTCCACGAAGCTCGGCAGTCATTTCAATCACAAGCGTTGTACTTCTGGTGATATTTGTAGCTGGCCTCAGTTGCGCAGCTCAACGTGTTCGTGATGGACTCACCCGCAGCCAAAGTGGTCGAATTGCTCCTCGAAAACACGAATTTTCCCAAGTCACTCCTGAAATGTCAGCTGGAAACAGAACGATCGTGTCACGACCGATGTGCATTGAAGGTGTCGGCGTTAGAGCTCAAGGGCGTCGGCGCTGGAATGGTGACGTTGGACGAAGCAAACGGTGCCGTGAGTCATGTGCACCCAGAAATTTCCACCTTCTGCACCGTCAGTGAGACAGACTCGACGCTGTCGGAGTCAAAGCATGCATTGACGACATCAGGGGCAAAGAACGACTCGACGCAATGGCAAGATAACATCCCGATGGTGATTCAACTCCGTCGTACGCGTTAGCTTTCGATCTCTGTCATTTTGGCTACGGTGTATATGGTGCTTCTCCTCCTGCTGATGGACGATGGGTTGCGGTGGACGACAGTTCCTTACGACGAAAAGCAAGTTCGTCAACTAGTTCCGGACTACAGTTTCTACTCTGGTACACTCGGGGCTATGGCTGCAGCACCCGCAGAATTGCTGATGGGCACGCTCGTTCCAGTGTTGACGCTAACAATTGCTTCATCGCCTCGAGTCACGGCAACTCTCCTGCTCGGATTCAAGTTGGTGGCCATCTGGTCACTCACGCCTGCGATCAATAGCGCGAATGTTCAGTCTGGAAGTGTCATTGTTGACTCTCGAATGGGATCTGAAGATTTCGCAGATTCAATACATGCCAATTCGGATCAGCACGAATTCATGACAAGCTGGGCTACCAACACACTCTTGCGGTCGTGAATCAACAGTGTCGTCCCACCAAGCGACGATTTGAACTGTTCAATGGAAAGTGCTCGCGATTGATCCGTCATCCGCCATCCGGCATCATCCCATTTTCCTCTTCACTCCAAGGGCGTGGCACAAGTCATTTTTTTTCGCGTGGACAGCGTGCGGACGCGTCGATGACCTTCTCCAACTCGTCGGCTATCGTTGGAAGGACTGACTAGCCTGTCGATCCTCTCATTGCAACCACTTTGGTGGGGAGATTCCCATCTTTTCAAGACAAGGAGAGGTCTAAGGCAATATCAGACTATCAGTTGAAGCTCTCGCAGTATTCAGCGGACCCAAGACATCAATTTTCAGATGGGACGAAGATCCGAACACGGGTGGAATGGAATGGAGTGCTGCTGGATGCGTGCTGGATGTCACGACGTCGTTCGTCGGGCGTCGGCGTGAGTTCGTTCTGCACGGTGTTACCAGACGCAAACTGCTCGAATGGGCTTCTTGTCAACATTTTGCATCGGGATTTCAACGTCGATGCGCAGAGACCAACCTTGGGATGCAGATTACTTGTTGCTCGCCGGTGGTGGAGGAAACCGTCACGTACGCTGAGCAAACCCATTTCTACCAGGATGGAGACACACTCGAGTATGTGGCTTACTTCGCTGCCATGCTCAATCTCTTTGATGACGCACGTGCGTACGACGTCGACCAACAGGTCCAATATGACCTTCAATTTTGACGCCAACGTCCATCATGCGCACATTGGTGCCATCATCCCCAAGCAAGCAGCCATCGTGTCGGTCATCTCTACGTCCATTGTGTCGTGTTTGGCACTGAACGTGGTGGTCGTTGCTAGAATGAAGACGCTTCGAAGGCGGAGATGCTGAAAACGTCCGTGCGCAGCTCTGCTGAGGTCATGCATGACGTCACGCAGTATCCGAAGATGTTTTTGAGAGCCCCCATTCGCTGTTCTAAGGACAAGTGTAGCGACCAGAACGACGATGAGAGATTGCACTCGCTGGGACTATGCAAGATCGAGAGTGTTGCACTGACGACCCGAGATGAGCCATCCCGATGACCTGCATTGGGAAATTGCTGGACAGCGAACTCGCTCGACGCGTCCGACAGACTTCGTTGAATCCGCTGCCGAGTCAATGAGCGTCACATCAGCAGCGTCAGATTGCCCAGCGATTGCCGGACAGTATTGACAAGACGGACACTTGCACGGGTACTGTTCTAGTTCAGGGGAGTAGTTGTAACTCGTTATAACGTTCATTGATTCGTACGAGGTCATTCATTCGTATAGGTCTCTATCACGTGCTCCATTCAGCGCTTTTGAGAAGTCACACAACTGGTACGCAGCCACGTCGGATTGAGCCGTTTTGAGGAAGCACCCGATCGATCGACAATAATCGGTTGTTGCTCGCACCGTCTTCTCGTCATTTGGGCCATCATCCATCCGTGGTACAATTTGAGGCATGCTGGGGCTCCATGGTCATTGCGTCGAACACAACGCCTGGTGCCAGGATCGTTTGGCTGAAGGTGATTCTGGCTTGCTCAGTGACGAACAAAGTGCTGTTAGCGCTGACGATGCCGTCTTGGAATTGGATCGAGAAGGAGCAGCTTCCATCGGGTACAACAGCATTGGGCACCAAATCTTGGAAGAATGGCTGGAATCGCAGATCGTACGAGGTTTTTCTGGTTGGACGCCTCTCGACATGAGGGAGCAAGCAGGAGCCGACAGGTTTGTCTGTGGCGCAATCAAAGCTCTGAAGATGGGGTTGACGCTGGCGTTCGAGTTCCCGGCCGATACTGTAGTCGCTTGCATTGGAAGCACTGCATCGCTGTCGCCACGGCTGCCAGCGGAGCTTGAGGACGAGCGGCACCAACGCGACCATCACGTGCGAGGAGTTCGACTTTCTGTCACCGCGGGGAGCACGGGGGCCTCAAGCAGCGCCACTTCACCAGTTTCCAGACCATTGCTCCAGAAAGCTGCCTGCTCCGACTGGGACAGACAGCGCGATGAAATGTGCTGGGAACCGAGCTCCCTTTGATGTGGAGCCCCTTCGTGGTTGGAGATCCAAGGGAGAAGTCATGGAGATCGGAGATCGGGGGCGACTGGACGCAAGATCACGCACGTTCAACCTCTCCCAGGTGACGGCGCTACCGGTCGGGTCGGTCACACCCAGGCTGGGTGTGACCGAGGAATCAGGATCCCTTCATTCTCGAAGATCCCTTCGCCGTCTCGGCTCGGATTGAGCCCCTCGATCACACGATGGTGCAGCTCGTGATCAAGCTGCGACGGCAGCAGTGGCTGCTGCAGGTCGTGGTCGTCGGTGCCCTCTTCGTCATTGCCGTCGCCATCATCTCTGCCTGCTCCGTCTCGCTCGCGACCGTGCCGCTCAACAGAACGCCAGGCCCGGATCAGCTGAACGATCTCGTCAGTCGCTACAACGCCTACTCGGGTTTCATCATGTCGATCGCGGACGAGCCGCTGGTGGTGGGGGTGAAGGCGTTCGTGCCTGTGTGGGTTGCGCTGGTTCTGTCGCCACTGTTGCGCGCTCGCAACGATGACGACACGATGCGCGTGTGGACCCATCGTGCGCGGCAATTTGGTTGCGCAATGGCCAGTGTCGGCATCGCCGCGGCTGTCACCAACGCAGTGGCAAGTCTCAACGTCCAGCACCTGAGTACAAGCGTGGAAGCGTGCATGGGCGACAGCGATGCAGCGGTGACGATGGGCGCATCGATGGCACCAGAGAACTCGAATTCGAGCGTGAACACCATCTTCAGACCGTTCATAGCGCCACAAAAGAACTTGTCTCTATCTTCGTGCTCGTATCCAATTTATTTCGCGGAATTGGATGACGAGCAAAACTGGTACGATCTGCGATACCAGCCCTTTTTCCGAGAGTTGGTGCCCATTGCTGTTGTCCCAGATGCCAGCAGCTCCTTCTCGGTCAACACTCGCGACGGCATCAAGCACAACGGGAAGGACCAGCAATCGCCGTTCAGCATTTCCACGGCCAACGAGCTCCTGGCTCTTGCAGCAAGACTGTTTGGCAACGCGCCTTATTCGCAGGCACGGCAACTCGTGCAGGAGGAGAATGAACTAGCTCTTGGCGCGTTTGTGTCGCTCGCCCTCAACGTCACCAAGAACGCGACGGACACGGATCGCAACACCACGTTCTTCGTTCATGAGCAAGCCAACATTACGTTCCGCCGCGTCACGTTGGCAAGCGGTGTCGTGTTCGACGCGGTAACCATCGAGTTGCAGCACACGCCCGAGTACACCGCAAACATGGTTCAGACAGCGTGGGTGAAGACCACTCCAAACAGCGATGACAAGACTGTGACAGAAACCAATGCGAGATGTGGATCGGTGGGGTGCTATCTTCACCAAGACGAGGCCAGTGTGCGTGCGTACCAGCTGTGTGAATTCTCCGATGCGCTGAGCGGGAACCGTGGCGTGTGCGATCATAGTCACAATGGGCAGCTCATTGTGGCCAGCAAGGGCACGAAAGTGCGAGCGAAAAAGGTGTTCGCGCGCCGCATGAACACGTCAACCACCGCGAGTACGTCAGCTGCACAAACAGAAGTCGTGATCCGTGGGCTTCAACTGTTCTCGACCGTCACCGTGGGGTTGCTGAGGTGGCAGGTGCGCAACTTAGCTCGTATGTACGACGTGCCGTGTGACGACGAAGCTGGGTCGTGTATGGGCATCGCCTACAACGTATCACAAACCAACGCAACTATTGCCAACGAGTCAAAGGCTACGAGGGCGATCCTTGCGTCTCCAGATAGCATTCGATCGACGGATCTACCGCCATTGCTGGATGCCCAGCCAACATATTTGGCCAACATATACGCGAGCATTCCTCTGCGCCTGAGCGACGTTGAAGACACAAGTGGATGGAGAAACCTTGAAGGCGAAGAGTGCTCGATCTTGACAGATGGATACCTGTCGATGGCGCTTTCCAACCACATGTACTCGGATGAATCCTTCCAAGCAGCGTACACGGGAGGGATGTACTTTTTGTTTCAGAATGGTCGCGCCATTGAGCGCATTCCAGACGCATCCGATCAACGGCAAGGCTTCGCTTTTGCTGGCAGTAAGCGTACTGTTGAGCTGCGCGCATCCGTGCCATCGGCTTCAGCCGTGATTTCGATCACGAGCGTTGTGACGTTGGTGGCGTTTACGGTTATGATCAGTTCCGGGGCACAGCGTGTGCGCAATGGGGCCACTCGGGACGTACGGGCAGCTCAAGTGGTGGAAGTGCTTGTCAACAACCAACGGTTTCCCAAGTCACTGCTCCATTGTCAGCTGGAGAACACCGACTCACGTCACCAACTGGCGGCATTGGAAATTGCGGCACTGCAGCTCAAAAGTGCAAGCAATGAGCTGCTGGTGTTGGACAGAACGAACGATGCCGTCAACCGTGCCATCACTGAACTCAGCGAGTCTGCTGCAACGGCGTTCAAAGACTCGACGCAATGGAGAGCACCGATCCCCTTGGTCATTGCGCTACGTCGCACCCGCTTGGTCGTGGTTGCTGTTATCTTGGCGGTCACCTATGTTGTGCTGCTGGTTCAATTGCTGAATGACGGATTGTGGTTGGCCACGGTTCCCTACGACGAAGAGACAGTTCGTCAACATGTTCAAGACTACAGTTTCTACTCTGGTACGCTCGGTGCCATGCTGACAGCACCAGCAGAGATGCTGATCAGCACGCTAGTGCCAGTGGTGTCACTGGCGATGCCGTCGTCGTCTCAGGCCACCGTGACGGCGCTCGTCGGGTTGAAGCTCGTCGCTATCTGGTCCCTCACGACGGCGATAAACAGTGTGAACGTTCAGTCTGGCGCTGTTGACGTCGAATCACGAATGAGCTCAGCAGATTTTGCGGCATCGATACCGACCAGCGGCAAGGAGCCAAACGTCGCGGAAGCGTGGGCCAACAACACGGTGCTGCGATCGCTGATCAACGGTGTCGTGCCGCCCGAAACGGATTTCAAGTGCTCGCGAGCAGACTTTATCGGTGATCCGGTGCATCCAATTCGCAATCCGCCCTTTTTCGCCTTCACGCCCAGGCCGTGGCACAAAGCATTCTTCCCGCGTCAAATAGATGCAATGGCGTCGGCAGAGTTCACCAACTCGTCCGATATTGTCGGCAGGACGGACTTGCCTGTAGATCCTGCCATCGCAGTGTCACTGATCCGAACCACAGCTTTCCTGTCGAGGGAGAAATATTCGCCGCTGCCGTTCCAGGACAAATTGTATCCACCAGACAACTACCGACTGAAGCTCTCGCGTTATCAGCTTACCCCAGACGTTGACTTCCACGTGGTCACCGAGACATGGGACGCAGAATCCGCGACAAATGTGAACGACTGTAGCGCTGGCGGTTGCGTGGTCGGTCTGGACGTCTCCGCGGCGTCGTCTTTGGTCGTGCGCATGGATTCGCTGTGCAAGGTGTTGCCGGAGGGTAATTGTTCCAATGGGCTGGTTGTCAGTGCTGACTATTGGGAGCACCGCGGCGAGGCAATCGAGTTGTTGCCCGGCAATCACAGCGTCCAGATCGTGGAGGGAAGAGCACGAAGTGCCAAGATGTGGGGAATGCTGCGTTGGCATGCCATCGATTTGGCAAAACGCTATGGAGCGACATGCGGGGCGGAAAGCAAGACGTGCATGGGATTATCTTTCCCCCTTGAAGGAAACGCTTCGCAAGTGCTGCTGCTAGATGAACAACGGCTTCAGCGCAACTTCTCAAGGGCTCGAGGTGACTTGATTCGCCTCAACAGCCGCGTGGTTTTGACGGCCAACTTTGACCGGAAGGATTGGGATGATGACTACTTTCAAGGCAACCACTGCGCGCCGGTAGTGGAAAGTGCGGTCAAGTACGCCCAACAGAATCATTTGTACCAAGATCGAGGCGCGGTCGAGTACGTGTCGTATTTCGCAGCCATGCTTTATCTTTTGGACGAGGCACGCACGTATGACGTCATTCCCGTGGCCGCCAACTCCACAACCATGACGCTCGACTTCGACAACAACACCCACAATGCCCATATCGGTGCCACCATCCCCAAGCAAGCAGCTGTCGTGTCCGTCGTGGCAACGTCCATTATTCTGTGCTTGGCACTCCACGTCGTGGTCGTCGAATTGTTGTCCGAGCGGGACGAAACGTCCCCACCAAGAGGAGCGATTGCGACGTCTGTGCACGGCGTGGCCGAGGTGATGCATGACGGCACGCACTATCCCAAGTCGTTCTTGAGCGCAGAGATCCTGTTGACGACCGACAAGCTGCATGAAAAGCAACACGCCAAACGAGTGCAATCGCTGGATGAATTGAAGATAAGTGGCGTGACATTGGAACCTCGGGATGGTGCGGCAGCACGAACGCAATTGCGATGGAAATGCTCGGGGACCAGAGTCGCTCGTTCGGATCCCCAGAGGGACCCGCAGGCGAGGCAACTAGCGAAGCAGCGGGAACAACAACAGATCACCCCGCGATTGCATGATACCCACGCACTACTTTTATCTGAATATGATGCACATAGTGCACTGCTTGGTTGGTGGCGGTTGACCACCGCTTGGGTCATTGTGTGATGCGATGGTTGATAATACCACACACACACACACGACAGCTCAGGAAAGAGCATTGCCTTTGATGGGATCTCGAACTACCCACCAGGTTTTTATCATGACCGCCGGTGTGGCGGCTGTGGCGGCAAATCCGGACTCGATCACGCCGCAGGTGCGATGTGCTGATGTCTTCTTCGCCAACGAGAAGGAGAAAAGTACGTTATCCCACTCAACTGATTCAACCAGAACGAAATCGAGACAAGGACGTCGAAGGACAAAATGATGCCGGGAAAGCGTGGCAACATACATACTGACCCAAACCCATCTCAGTCGCATATGCGGACGTTCATTCTGTCATCGATTACGAAACAAAAGTGAGAATCAGTCCTTGGGATGACCGAGCAAGTGCCGAACGGGCTGGTTACAGCTGCTGAGCAGACCGTGGAAACGATCGATAAGATTAACGATAGATAAGATAAACTGGTGTCCATTCGATCGACCTCAAGTGTCGATAATATCGCGATAACGATGACCATCATGTTGGCTGGTTTGCAGGCAACGCCATGCAAACCGCCCAGCGGTGACTATCGCGCACCAACTCTTCAACGCCGGTTCGATCCACACCAGGTGTCGTCGAGCAAAACGCAACTATACTGTAGAACCTCGTTTATATCTGCATTTCAACAATTCTCTCTGGGAAGCGCAATTGACTTCGGCAGGATTGCAAGGACAGTCGAAACAAGACACCCCGCGTATCGCGAGCAATTAATTATCAATCGACGACTTTGTCTGAAAAACTATCGATTGTTATCTTATCTTTCCGAACCGTGCTGCGTGAGCCCACCCGCAGATGTGTACTCAGCAAGGCTTGAGCACTCACCAAAGCTCGTGGCTATGAAGCAAAGTGAGAAGTCCTGGATTCTCAAGCCCACGCAGATTGAACTTCTCCAAGGCGATACTAGCGCCACTGCACACACACAGGAATCACGATGGTGATCTCGATCCTCTCTGCTGTTCCCTTCTTCGCCCTCTCACTGCGTCAACAACCTATCATGTCTGTGGTTGCGTTTGCCAGCCACGTGAACGTGAACGTGAAGTCTGCACCTGCACGAACGCGTATCGCGCGTCAGTACCGCAAGTCACTGTCCGACCCGTAGCTTCAGGCACCCACCGAAGTGAGCCACCATCATGCTGGTCGCGTAAAATGACCAAAACATGATGTGGAACTGAATCATCCTGGCCTGGCGCTCCAGCACAAACGCAAGCAACCGCAACGGCGAGAACTGCACGTATCGCTTTAGCATCACCAGCAGCGCCACCAAAGACGCAAACTCTAGGGCGCCGAACGCGAAGATGTTGGTTAGTTGGCTCATCAGCTGGCTGTCTGTCTCGCACTTCAAGGACTTGAAGTACTTGTGGTTGGACACTTTCGACGCGATGAAGATGAACAAGCCTATCCACCATCATTACAACCGCACAAACAGCAGCAACAGACCATCATTAATTTCTGCCGGCGGTCATCAACACACAGTGTCGCAGATACCATAAATGACAGGAACAATCGTCTCTGTAAACTCGACGAGCAGCACAAACTCGACGAAATGTATGGTCCGGAGCGTCTTGAGTACAATTTGTTTCTTGTAGTGGGGGGATAAGGATGCAACTTCCGCAAAAGCGGCTTCGAGACGTGGATTGGAGGAAGGCTGTGCTGGTGATGGTGACGGGGATGGTGCTGTTGTTGGTGATGGTGCTGATACCTCAGTCTGTGATGATTTTGGCGAGGTTTGGTGGGTGGCCTGGGTGGCGTGAGTGGGCTGTAGTGGAGCGATCTTGACAACTGGTGTGCCATTGCTAGTCGGTCGAGCTTCAACACTAGGTCGCACACGATGCCCTACGCAACACTTGAACGATCTCGGTCGTCGCTTGCTGGCTTCTGGCTCTTCGTCAGCAAGCTTCGGACAATTCACGCACAAAAATTCGACTTGTTCAAGCCAAAACTTGCCTCCAGCCAAGGATCGACCCGGTGTGGCACCGTCAGGAATGCTTTTCAGCAGCACATTTAGGTCGCGTACTGACAGACAAGTTTGCAAGAAGTCAATGAGCATCAGCACCACCGTCGAGTAAATGGATCGTGACGTTTGCATGCAGCAGGCCACATACAGCGCGTTGAAGAATTCGACATTAAAAATGACAATTTCAGCCTTGAGGTCGTCGTCGACACGTACAGCACGCGCCATAGCATTCTTGGCGGCAATTCTGATCAAGGGCAAGAGTATCGCGAACGCGGTCTGTCCTGAGGGCCCCAGACTGACGAATACATGATTGTAGACGGGATACACCGTGCCAAGCGCAAACTGAACGATTTGGACGGGCAAGTGCCGACGCATTTCGCGCATTTCCGCGGGGTGCTCGCGAAAATATTTGCCAAGAAGCCACCCGAGGGTTGCCGCAAACGACAGCACCCCTGGTAATTGCACAGCGATACAGGCAAATGGCACGGGGTATCCAACAGCGCAAGCGATTGCGAACAAGCCGACCGTCGACCCTGCGGCATCGATCACTGCGAGGGCGACAAGATGACGGTTGTGGATGGGCAAGCTGGGAACGGCCGTGCGGAGCTGTTCGAGCAAGCAGACCGTCACGATGAATCCGTTGATCCAGACACGAATCCAGAAGGTAAAGCTGCCGCCAAGCCCTTCATGTGGAGACGCTAACGGGATTGTCTCCGTCAACGAAAGCGCCAGTAAGGGCAGTACGGGGGTGAGGAAGACCACGGCCAACGCACGGAGCAGTGACGCCTGCTGGTGATACTCCCGGAACTGCTGAAGACGCCGGATTGAGTATTGACCGTGGAGCTCCACTTGAGTTGCTTCCCACGCTCTGATCAGCGCACGAAAGAGGCGCACCATTGCGCTTCGGCCACTGGGCTGTGCTGGTGTGTCTGACAGCCGTGGGAGCCGCAATGCTAGAGCATACCCTATATAAATACGTGAACACCGCTGTCGAACTAAATAAAAGAAAAACATGAAGGTGACGGGCGAGAATATCACCGACGAACGTCGCGTTGATGATGGATCGTGCGCCTTCCATATGTATGCAGCAGATCCCACACAGGCAACACTTTGACCACGTTCACCATTGGACCAGTGGGTCATGGTTGCCTTCGTTGGGCTACCCTCGCTTAACTGACATGAAATGGGTCTGTCTTCCATCTTATATCAGTTACTGGTTTTAATATCGCTTGGGTTGGTGACTGGAGCGCAACCAGGAAAGGGCATCGATCGCCATTGGGCACTGGCACTGGCGATGGCACTGGCGATGGCGACGAAGGCGGCAATGGCGCCCAAGGGCCCCGCGGTGACAGCCACCACCACCCCTGCAAATGGTGACGACAGCGCTGTCCTGACGCACGCGCGTCTGTACGTTGGCGGTTTGCCGTCGGACGCGACCGTCGCGGAGCTCCAGGACCGCTTCGGTCGCCTGGCGCAGGGCCACGCGTGCGCCATCGACAGCATTGAGCTGCGCCGTGGCTTCGCCTACTTGGAGATGTCTGGCGCCGACACGGCGGCTGTGAAGGCGCGTCTGGAGAAGGCGTATCACCGCACGAAATGGCGCGGCGGGGTGCTGCGGGTGGAGCCCGCCAAGCCGGATTACGCGGCGCGGTTGGCCAACGAGTGGGCTGACGCCAAGGCGCTGCAAGAGCAGCGAGAAGCTGTGGCCGCGGATGCTCGTCGACGCATTGGGCTGGAAGGACCGTTGCCGACGGATGTGCCGGCTTTGAAGACTGCAGTTGAGTTTAGTGGCAAGCGCAAGACCACGTTTGCGGATGTGGACGCAGTGGTGACCGAGCCAGAGACCGATGGCGAGGAAGACGACGAAGAACAGCAGCAACCAGTCATTAGCAGCGAAAGCAGTGACGAAGATGATGAAGAGGAAGAGGAGCAAGAAGAGCTGCAGCATCAAGAGAAACAGGTCGTGGAGGAAGCTATGGAGAGCGAGGAGAGCGGTGATGGGAACGATGAAGATGATGACGATCATGAAGCTGAAGCTGATGATGATGATGATGATGATGATGGTGATGATCATCAAGTAAGCTCTTCCTCGGAGGAGGAAGAAGAGGAGGTGGAGCCGATGGTGGACGGCGCTGTTGGTGTGGACGATGTCGAAGAGTTTGTCAAGCAGGTGGAGAAGGAAGAGGCGAACGCGCGACGTATCGCGGCCCTGGAAGAGAAGGCACGTAAGAAGAAGGAACAGGAACAGCAGCAGCAGCTGGCGCTCAAGATCGATGTGTTGGGTGCAGCCGCATCCAACAAGAGGATCACATTTAACGACAGCGGTGATGAAGAAGACGAAGAAGATGGTGGTGTTGGTGCTGGTGAAAGTGGACAGAACAGCTCGCGCGTGACGAATTGGCTCGAATCGAGTGACGACGAGGATGAGACCGAGCAAGACAACGCAGAGACACGGTTTTACCCTAAAGATTTGATGGATGAATCGGAAGAACAGCCTGAAGAACGTCGCAGCAGCAGTGGAGCCAAAACTTTTGACTTTGATGACTCGAATGACGCAGACGAGATTGCCGGTGAAGGCGACGATGAAGATGTGGCCAAGATGTTTGCTGTCCGTCCTGAGTTTCTTGGTGAGAAGGGCAAAAAGTTGTTTGAGATGCAGAAACGATTTGGTGGTGATCAACGTTTCCGTCTCGATGAGCGCTTCATGGAGGACGATGAGAACGAATTCGGCGGTACTCAGGGATTGGTCGACAAGGTTGAGGCCAACGAGGTGTTGTCGGCGGATCGGGAGGTGATCCAGTATTTCCAGGGAGAAGATGATCGACAGGATGAACAGCGATTTGAGAATGAGTGGATGGCCGAACAAGACCTGGCGCTGGACGTGATTCAGGAGCTGTTCCCGAACGAGCTGGACGTTGAAAAGATCAAATACCGCCTGCGTGAGAAGAAGCGACAAGATCCTATCAAAGAAGCGTCATGGATGGGCGAAATGAAGCGCTACGATCCACGCAACGTGCACGATTGTCGCGAGTACGAGCTGCACGTACCCACCGAAAAGAGAGGAGCTCGAGAAGATGACCACGACACTACTCTCACAAGAGAGAAGAAGGAGCCACTCATTGGTGGTGATCGCTTCTTCAGCACTTCCAATGCATTAGGCGATCTGTTCACACGTGTTCGCAAGAACTCAGAAGATGGTGAGGCAGGCGAGGCTGCACTTGACGGTGTGTTTGGCTTTACGCGGCCCGTGGATGCCGAGAATGACGGCGCGGAACCCAAAGAAGCAGCAGCTGCTTTCAAACTCAGCTCGCTGTTTGACTTTAACTTTGACGACAACAAGTCGACAGACAAGCGCGATATTGCGGCCATGGGAGCTTCCCTGCTTGAAGACGATGACATGGACGACGCTGATGACAAGCCGGCGTGGCACTTTACGCAGTCGTACATGAAGCAGGACGATGATGATGAGCGAATGGCCACAGACAACGAAGATGGCGAAGAAGGCGAGGAAGAAGAAGCTGTGGAGACGACCGAGGAACAAAAACAAAAGACTAGAAAGAAGCGGTCATTGGCCGAGTTCCTCGCATTTGGTCGTTCATTTGTGTGTCCCGAGGCAGAAGAAGGTGACGAAGCGACATGGACAGAGCGACGGAAAAAGCTGACACTGGACTACAAGCGTAAGCGCAGAGATGCCCTTAAGGGCAAGAAGAAACAGCAGCAGCAACACGCTCACAAGCACAAGCAGCACAACAAACGAGCAGGCAAGTAGGACGCAGATAGGACGTGAAATCAATAATTCACAACTACGATCTTGTCTCTTGTTCTGTTTCTCTGTAGAGTAATACTAAGTCTGTAGTAAGGCTCGCGAATCGAAGTGTTGATCGAATTAAGAAAGCTAGATCGATCGAGTGACTGAGTAGAATCTGATCCTCGAATAAATTGCTTTCTTCGTCTGCGACACCAGCTCTCGTGTCCGAGCGCTATACCCATTCGCAAACCTTTCGAGTTTGCTGACATTACTTCTGCTGATGTTGCTGCAGCACTTTATGGTGATACTGACGCAAGTTGTGCGCGCCTGGAGCGAATTTTGTTCATCTGATGAATTTGATTGAATCAGTGTGGTACACGCTATTGTGATCACAGGGTTCGAATAATGTGTGTCCACGCCAAATTAACAAATAGTCGAAAGAAGATCGCAATGCCATTCCGCAACTGCTCACTTTGCCGACATGTGTAGCGCCCTTCGTCAAGCCCGCGTCGCTTTCCGCGATGCTGCACACCCAGTGGCCGCCCTCTCGGTTCTCGGTCTCGCATCCGCTTCCTTCGTCGCAGCGAGCAGTGGTCACGCCGAGTGCGCCCCAAGCAACGTCGCGCTCAGCCCGGCCGAGTTCCGCTCCTTCAAGGTGAGCAAGGTCGAGTCGCTCACCCACAACACCAAGCGCCTGCGTCTCGAGCTGCCTTCGGAGGACCACGAGACGGGCTTGCATGTTGCCAGCTTCTTGCTCGCCAAGGCCACCATCGATGGCAAGACCGTCATGCGCCCGTACACGCCGACGAACCTCACCGAAGAAAAGGGGTTCGTCGAGTTGGTCGTGAAGGGGTACCCGAGTGGCACGATGAGCAAGCACATCGTCGAGCTCCAAGTGGGCGACTCGCTGGAGATCAAGGGACCGATTCCCAAGTTCAAGTACGAGGCGAACAAGTACAAGAAGGTGGCGCTCATCGCTGGTGGCTCCGGCCTCACGCCGTGCCTCCAGGTCGCCAAGAAGATCTGTCGTGACGGCTCCGACAACACCGAGGTCGTGATGATCTTTGCCAACCAGACCGAAGAGGATATTATTCTTCGCGATGAGATTGATGCCATGCAGTACATGTACCCTCAATTCAAGGTGTACTACGTGCTGAGCAAGCCAAGTGCCGGCTGGAAGGGCTACACTGGTCACGTGAACAAGGAGATGCTCAAGGAGTTGTTGTCAAGTCCATCGGATGATCAATTCATCGGTGTGTGCGGCCCGCCTGGCATGATGGAGGCCGTGTCTGGCAACAAGGCTCCAGACAAGACGCAAGGTGAACTGAAGGGCCTTCTGAAGGACCTGGGCTTCACTGAGAGCCAGGTGTTCAAGTTCTAGACTGCATTGGAGCTTGCTGGTTCCCACAAATAGCGGTGAGAACGTCAGAATGTACGTGAACTGGTCACGTTCACAAACCATTGCGTTGAGCCCGATATAATTCAAATTGTCAAATTGTCATTGTTGTGACCGTTCCTTTGAGCTCAGTTGCTGGTGCTGGACGCCTTGTCATCGAATATGGTCTCATACGGATGAACGCAAGGGGCAATATGATAACAATGTGTTTGAAAGAACAAAAAGTGCCACGCGTTTGCATTCTGCCTAGGGCACTGAGGTCCTAGAGATCAAGCCTGCACACGGCTATTGGGATTCCTATCTCGCTATTATGCTCGGTGACGAACAATCACACGCTTACATGGTGAGCTCCATGATGGCGTTGACGATGTCGTTGTCGTTTGAGCGAAGGGCGGCGACGGCCTTAGCCTTCGACACACCAGCCTGGGACATGACCAGCTGGATGTCCTTAGCGTCAATGCCGCTCTCATCGACTTCCTCATCGTCCTCATCGGCGGCATCAGCGGCAGCGGCTTCCTTCTGCTCTGGGGCCTTGAACTGCTGGGCAGCCAACGACTGGGCCTGGGCGTTCAAGTCCTCGATCTTGGCCTCACCGAAGATGACGTAGGTGTCGCTCTGCGAGCTCTTGAACACATCAGGCTTCGAGATCACGAACAAGATGTTCTTGCTCTTCTTGATGGTGACACGGATGATGCCGGTCACTGGCTTGAGGCCGA
>NSDO01000640.1:3802-30845 GCA_002286825.1 Lagenidium giganteum | reverse complement strand
ACACCACGCCAGCACGTGTCGAGTTCTCTTGGAGAATCTTCCTGACGACATGGTCGAAATTGGTCACCGTGGCACCAGTGAACGGCGCCCATTGGACAGGAGTCAGGTTGATCACCAGCCACAGCGGCTGCGAACGAATTCGTGCGTCCACACGCAACCAAAGTCAAGTCTGTGGACTCCACAGGTTGGCCATTTCCGAAGGTGTGTTCTCAGAACAACGGCGGGATCCGAAGCTGGATGAGTTCAAGAATACAACGCCGTCATGCATTGAATGGGATGCACGCCTTCCTCCAACCTCACCACTGTTGAGAACAGCTCCGAACAGCAGCCCTCAACCAAATCCCCAATAGTCTCTAACAACTTCTAGTCCCCAATAGGCTGTCAAGTCGGAGCGTCGCAGGTCATGTACAATGTAACAAACCATTTAATGGAAAAATCTGAGCAAACAAACAAGAGAACGATACGAGTACTGTTGAGGAAACTTTATCCAGGTTACCGAGACTCGGTGCACTTCAGCCAGTGCAACGTCGAACCACAACACCGAACACGTGGATCAATAAAATGGCTTTGAGCCATTCTTCACCACCGTGTAGAAACTACTTTTTCGAATCAACCGTCGCGTGGGTGTGTTCTCAGACATCGCATTCATTCGACGCTTTCGTACGCTCCCGGCTCAACTTTCCACTCCCCAACGCCCCAAATTCCCAACGAAAGCTGAAATTCAAAAGTATTTCGCAACCCAGAACGACCAAAAAGAAAATGATGACCACCCGTAAAAGTACTAAATTAGCACAACAATAGTTCAATCGTTTAACAGCTAACCATCCACGCACTCGATACACTTCCTCATTCTCACATCTTCCGCGTGCCACCAGCATCCTCCTAGCCACCAGCACCACCAAGGATCGCCATGAAGACCATTGCCGCCCTCGCGCTCGTCGCCGCCACCACCAACGCGCAACAGCTCCGTACCCACAACAACGTCCAGCCACTCATCGTTGGTGGCACCGAAGTACCAATCAACACCAAAACGTACGTCGTTGGTCTCCGTGACTCCGTCGATGGCAGCGACTTCTGTGGTGGTTCGCTCATCACGTCAACGCACGTGCTGTCGGCCGCCCACTGCACTGGCGGATCCATCAACTACGTGGCTGTGGGCACGCACTATCTCAGCGGCACGACGGATGGCGAACACATTAAGGTCAAGTCGGTGACTGCGCACCCAGACAACAACGCGCAGACCAACGCCAACGACTTCCTCATCATCGAGCTGGAGAAGCCGTCCAACTTCACGCCTGTCGCGCTGTCCAAGTCGACCGTCGGCGCCGGCGTCAAGACCACCGTCATGGGCTGGGGCACCACCTCGGAAGGTGGCGAGCAATCGGACGTGCTGTTGGCCGTCGACGTCGACAGTCTCAGCAACGATGACTGCAGCTCCAAGCTCCAAGGCATTGACGCCACGATGTTGTGCGCCGGTGGTGTCGCTGGAGAAGACTCGTGCCAGGGCGACTCGGGCGGTCCGCTCGTGCTCAAGGAGACTGACGCGCTCGTGGGTGTCGTGAGCTGGGGTGAGGGCTGCGCGCAGGCAGGCAAGCCAGGCGTGTACGGCCGTGTGTCGGTGGCGCGTGAGTGGATCGACAAGACGGCACCAGGCGTGACGTGGACGTAAGCGAACAGCGCTATAGCATGCTCGCACCACAACGCGCGCAACATCCGCTCACTCTTCGCATCAGTCGTTGTCGGTCGTGTGTTTCAACGTTGAAATGAATGTGAATACTTTATCAACTTCACTGGTGTCTTTCCAAGTACGCGGCGCGACACCACGCTTCGTTCGTGAAAAGTAGCTCTTGTCTGTCTTGTGGCCATTCGTAACTAGAAGCTGATGGTCGTGCATACTGCGAGGTCGTCATTGCCACCTGCGGTCATCGCGCTCGTGCGACTGGACCTGCGTGCCGTGATGAAGCACCAGGCGCCATCTTGTTGCAACATTCGATGTTGACGTGCAGCACCCTCCCAGGAGGACAACACGTCCAGCAGCTCTCGCCTCCGACGCAAGCACGTGCTGTGAGATTTGATACATCATCGGATCTCACAGGTGATCACCAACGCTCGACCCTACTGAATGAATGTCACGCGTGACGAGACCAACCCAACGGTCATCCGTGCTCGCTCGCTCATCCGTGCTCGCTCGCTCATCCACAACCAGCTCAGCTCATTCCAACTTTGCCACTGCAACCACCAAGCAACCAACCAGTTACCACACGCCCACGCTCAAAACAGCCATGGCCAGCACCAGCTCCATCGCCAACCAGCAACAGCATGCGCCACTGCGCATCGCCATCATCGGCGCTGGTCCCGTCGGACTCACGCTTGCCAGCGTCCTCCAAAAGCAGCAGCGCGACTTCCTCCAGCAGCATCCTGGCCATCCTGCGCCATTGTTCACACTCACTATCTACGAAGCCGACCAAGATGAGTTTGTGCGCAGCCCAGGCGGCAGTCTCGACTTGCGACAGGGATCGGGACTGCAGGCCATTCAGGCCGCTGGCTTGATGGACGCCTTCCACGCCGTCGCCCGACCAGAAGGACAGTACGTGCTCGTGCTCAGCAAACACGGCGAGTGCCTACACGAAGAGACCTCGGCGGATCAAGACGACACCACGTACCATCCAGAGATCGGCCGCTCACACCTCAACAAGCTGCTCCGTGACTCGCTCGCGCCAGGCACCATCCAGTGGGGCCACAAGTTGCTGCGCGTCATGCCTGGAGACGACAACGCCGCGGCGCCGCATGTGCTCGAGTTCGCCAACCATAAGCGTGTCACGGCTGACCTCGTCGTCGGCGCCGATGGCACGTGGTCGCGCATTCGCCCGCACGTGTCCGCACACAAGCCAAAGTACTCAGGCGTCTCATTCATCGATTGCGCCGTCCGCGACTTCGACCAGCGCTTCCCGGAGCTCGTGCAGCTTGTGGGCGATGGCGCGCTATACTCCTTCAGCCAAAACAGAAACATCTACGCGCAGCGCAACGACGACGGCGTCGTCCGCGTGTACGCAGCTCTGCGTGTCGACGAAGATTGGCACAAACACTCACCTGTCGCCGTCGCCCGCACCGACGCCGAACGCGTTCAGTTGCTCATTGACACGTACTACCACGATTGGGATGAGCGACTGCACCAGCTCCTGTGGACAGTTGTCACGCTACCAGTCGACAACAAAGCCAATAGCAACAACGACGACGATAAGAGCGACAACGAGCCTTCCAACATGGTGATTCGACCCATCTACGTGCTCCCACTCAACCACCACTGGACACACAAGCGCGGCTTCACCTTGATCGGCGACGCTGCGCATGTCATGTCGCCGTGCGCTGGCGAAGGTGTCAACACGGGGATGAAGGACGCGCTGGACTTGGCCATGGCCATCATGTCGTCCTGCACGTCATCGTCCCGCGCTTCGCAACTGCCAGTGGCAATCGCTGCGTTCGAGGCGTCCATGTTTTCGCGCGCGGGTGCTGCTGCCGCCAAGTCTGCACGCAACCTCGACGTGTTCTTCGCGTCCAAGGTGGCCACGCGCGAGGACGCGCTCAAGATCTTTGCCCGCCACGCCACAGCTGCGTGAGCATCGCAAATGGATGAGTTGTGTCTTTTTCAGTCACGATCAGGTTGCTCTTGTCTTGTGGTACTTCCTTGCCCCTACAGCTGACTACGTTGATGTGATTGTGGAATGCGTTGGCAGTACATGCTATTCCTGTACATGAAAGCAACTCCGTATCAATCACAATGCACGAAGCTCTATTCTGCTAATGCCATGCTTCCAGCGAACACACTACGCAAAGAAGATTAATTGATGATGGTGTCCGGCCGGATCATGACATTGATCGATTCCAGCAAAAGCGGTCCACGTGCTTCTGCTCAACGGCGGTTGGTACGGTCACCGAGAGGGGGCGATGGTGATGTTGCCTCGTTGGCTTGCTCTTGTTGCTCGTCGGTCGGACTTCTTGAACTTCGTCGGGATTTCTTCGTTTGATGACCATTTCGTGTGTCGTAGCTTAGCTGAGATGGTCGCGGTTTCGCCGGAATATTCTCGTAGATTTTCGGGTTGATGGTTACGCTCTTGGTCGCATCGTTGGTCTTGTAAATACCGACAAGCCGGTCAGCCAACTCAAACATGTTGTTTCGCAACGAGATGATAATGAACTGAGCATKGYGAGTGCGCTGCTTGATRTAGTTGCCGACGATCGAAACGTTCTTGAAATCCAATGCTGCATCAATCTCATCCATCACATACAGCGGTGTTGGCTTGTAGTGATGCAACGCGAAGACCAATGCCAGCGACGCCAACGTCTTCTCACCACCGGACAAGTTCGAAATGTTTTTCCAGCTTTTCTTGGACGGACGGACACTGAAAACCACGCCTTCAGAGAACGGGTCCAATGAATCCACAAGCTCCAGCTCAGCATCACCACCAAGGGTGATCATCTGATACATCTCTTTGAGTTTGAGAGTAATTGTGCGGAAACCAGCCATGAACTCTTCCAGTCGCTTTCGCCGTAATTCTTCATACTCATGTCGCTTGGCATCACGGAGCTTCGTGGCTTCATCAAGCTCTTGCAGCCTTGCCTTATACTCTGCCTCCTTGCGCTTGTACTCCATCAACGCGCTCATATTAACGTTGGCTTTGAGTTCGTCACGCTGTTGTTCGAGCACAGAGATTTCGTACTTCATTTCTTCTTTGCTGAATCTGCTCAGTTCATCGGCAGAGAGCATGGGTAGTGTGCGAACATCGGTGTCTTCAGCACTCATTGCTTCATCTTCAGAGCTTTCATCGCCGCTGTCTGCTTCGGCGTCTTCTTCACCCATTTCGACATCTTCATCTTCACTCGCATTCCCCGCAGTCTTTGCTTTCTTTTTCTTTGACTTGGACAGACGCGGAATTCGTGGTTCGTCATCAAATACTCCAGCATTTTGTTCTTGTTCGAGTAAATAGGTGGCATGAAGCGAAGACAGCTTGGATCCCCAGTACTTTTCCTTGCTCGAATTTTCTTCCAGCATTTTCTCACAGTCTTCCAACCCGTTCTGCAAATCGACCTCGCCCGATCGCATCTTTTCGTACTGCTTCTTCAGCTTGTTGTACTTTCCTTCTTCTTCACGAAGCACCTCTTCTTTCTCCTTCACCAACACCTCGATGCCTTCACACTTTTTGATGACCTCCAATGCCTTCTCCTCCATCGCCGTGCATTCCTCTCGAATACTCTCGATCTTCTTGCCGAGTTCCTCCGATTCTTCCTCAAGCTTCGCCAGGGTGTTCGCATTCTTTTCGCTGTTTTTGTGCATGCTTTTGAACTCTACTCGAATCTTCGTGATTTGCTTGTTTTTCTCGTCGATCGTCTTGGAGATCTTTGCCGCTGCATCCTGCTCCTTTTTCAACTTCCCACCACCAACTTGAACCATTTGCTTCTTCAAGTCCGCCAACTTGTCGTCCATCGCATCGACGTTCTTCTTTTTCGTCGCGTATTCTTTTTCTTTGGCAGCCTTGGCGTTCTGCAGCTGGTTAATCTTTTTCTTGTCTGCGGCAGACAATTGAACTTGTTTCTTCAAAGTGTTTTGGTGCTCGTTCAGGTCATCGATTTTCGACGTCGCGGCGGAGATGTTCAGCTCAATCTTCGGGATTTCGCTTTCATACTGCTCCACCTTGCTTTTGATGGATGACAATTCTCGTTCCAACGCGCTCCTGCGGTCACGCAGCTGCTGAAGTTCGTCTCGCAGTTTCGTAGCTTCTAGCTGTAGTTCAGCGATTTCTTCTGGACTGGCAGCGTTAGCCACGATGGAACTGGACATGCCACCACTACGCATACGCTTGCCACCACCAGACATTGCACCAGACAACTCCACCAGCTGACCATCAAGAGTCACCACACGATACTTGCACTGCTTGCCCTGGTACGCAATCGCTGTGGCTTCGTCCAAGTCTGTCGCAACCAGAGTATCCCTCAACGCGAAATAGAAGGCGGGCAAAAACTTTTTGTCCTTGACGTTCACGAGATCGAACAAACGGGGAGCAGTTGCTCCGGCAGGAGTCTTTACTGGGCGGAACCCACCTTCGCACTTAGACTGCAGGTATCCAAGCTGCTCCAGAATCAAAAATGTCGTTCGACCGAGGTTGTTCTTTCGAAGGTATTCAACACATGCCTGCGCTCCGGAGGTTGTCGCCACCACCAGGTGGTCGAGAGCACCACACGCAGTGGAAATGGCAACATCAAACTTGCTGTCGATGGCACCAAGATCCCCAAGACGACCACACAAGCCAGCCTTAGCCAGTGGTTTGCCAGGTTTGCTTGCGTCAAGCAGCGCCTTCAGCATTCGACCGCGCGTAGCGTGAGATTGCACTGTGCTCGTCGCTTCGTCTGCCTTTGTTCGAGCCTCGCGGTACTTCTCCGAAACATTCGTTTCAATCACCTTGACCTCATCAAGCTCTTTCTGCGCTTCGACCATTCTGAGCTTCATTTTGCCCACATCTTGTTGCTTGGCGACGCGGATTTCTTGCAGCTGCTGAATTGTAGCTTCGGATTCTTCGATAGACTTCACGTTTGCTTCCAATGCGCTCTTTGCACTGGCAACCGGCATTTCAATGAGCTGGATTTCGGTTTCTGTGGTCTGAATTTCAGAGGACAGACCGTTTAGCTCGGTCTGAAATGGCTCCATCTCTTGCTGCAGGGCTTCCATCCGACTGCGAAGCTTGCTTGTCTCTTCCTTCGTGGCTTCAAACATAGACTCGAGGATCTGCTCCTGCGCTTTCAGCTTTTCTTGCAGCTCCTTCACTTCTTCCTCAAGCTGTGGTACCAGCTCTTCGTTCTCCTTCTGCTTCTCTTCCATAAACTTGCGCTTCTTTAGCTCCGTCTTCTTTGCCTTTTCCATATCCTTCAGTTGCTCCTTGCTGAACTTGAGTTCTTCGCGCAACTTGACGTCCTGCTTTTCCAAATCCGCGTAGATGGCTTTGTGGTTCTCCAGCTCAGTGGCAACAGCAGCGTGCTCGTCCTTGATCTGCTGATAATGCGCTTCGACGTCGCTCAATGCTCGTCGGTTTGCTTCCATCTTCTTGCGCTCAGCTTCATACTGCGTCTCCAATTCGCGCTTGCGCGTTTCACACAACTCGCGGTTCTTGGACGCCTCCTGAATCCACAGCTGGTACAGGATGTTGGTCTTCACGTACACTTCCTTCTCTTTGCGCAAGTATTCGAGTGCTTCCGCGCGTGGTCCTTCCAAGTGCGCCTTCTCCTTTTCCACCAGCTTGACGCGGTGCACCTTCTCGGTGCGCTGTTCGCTGCACGCTTCCACTTGCTGCCACACTTGTTCCGTCGGTTCGACGTACACGCTGGAGCCAATGATGTCCTCCAAGTACTCCAACAGACCGTCTTCGTTCGATCCTTCCGGGCTCTTGCTCTTCATCATCGCAATCTGCTCCACTTCGCCCTGCAAGATCAGGAACCGATTGTTGTCCAAGTCGATGCCCTTGTCCCGCAGCAGCTGCGTCACGAGCGTGAAGTTGCTGGGCTTGTTGTCCACAAAGTACTTGCTCACGTTGCTCTTGGTGGCGCTGCGTGAGACGCAGAACTCGGAGCCAGGCACGACGCGGAAGTCGTCCGTCTCGGCCGCACCTGGATCGTCGTAGATTTCCTGGAAGAACACCGAGACGGTCGCTTGCTCCAAGTGCGGGAACGCGGCCGAGCGGTGCACAAGCTCCGACACTTTCTTGAGCCGCAGCTTGGACGCGCGCTTGCCGAACACGAACAGCAGCGCATCGATCACATTCGACTTGCCGCTGACGTTGGGGCCCACGACGGCGCTGAAGCACTTGTGGAACGGCCCGATCTCGACGCGTCCGGCGTACGATTTGAAGTTTTCCAGCTGCATTTTCGTGATGATCAGGCGCTTGGCGGGCGCCGCGGACTCCACGGCAGAGGCAGCGGCAACCTGCGCATGCGATGGCGCGGCAGCCGCATCGCTACGCGCGCTCTCGTCGTCCATGGCCACCGGCGACGACGACAGCAACGACGGATCTGCTGGCGTCAGTCGAGGCTCAGGCTT
Organism: Lagenidium giganteum; assembly: GCA_002286825.1. Taxonomy (NCBI): domain Eukaryota; phylum Oomycota; class Peronosporomycetes; order Pythiales; family Pythiaceae; genus Lagenidium; species Lagenidium giganteum. The sequence goes on along the minus strand of NSDO01000640.1, from coordinate 22,762 downwards.
TTGGCTGTGCCATGACGCGCGCAGATGAAATTCAAATATTCAAAACTTCAGTCGATTTTCGGAAATATCGAGAATGGGCATGTCAACCGAGGGAATACCGGTATGTGTACCGACGATAGCTTCCAGTTGACACTGTCAAGTTCTCACTGTCAACTTGACAGCATCCCGAATACCGGAGTGTTGTACCGGTATTTGGGGAGTCGTGCCCTTTCGTCACGAAGGGGCACGACACCTTCATTATCATCATCATCATCACCTGCATCATGCGACCGCACATTCTGGGTGGCAGCAACAATCTTGTGAGTGAGCGTGCACGGCGCGAGAAAGCGGAGCTTGCGCTGCTTAAAAGCAACAAGAAGCTGCAGAATGTGGCGGTGGAGCTGGTCCCGCAGGTGGAGGAGCTGAGTAAGGCAGTCAAGGTACTTAAAGTTGCATGGGCAATTGTGTGATGTTGTCGTTCTCACTGCAGTCGGGTTTTGCAATAGACGTTCCAAGTGGAGAAGAAGCACCAGCTAGAACTTGATCAAGCTTCCCAGGACGTGCTTGAGAGCCTGCAGGAACAGCTTGATGAGCTTCAAGATCAACAAGACCAGTTTCCGACGCTGCTGGAAACAAGGCTCGCGATGGTGGTGAAGGAACTCACCGAGAAGGCAACGGCTCGAGACTACGTGAGGGGAAGCATTGGATTTTATCGGACAAGATGGTGATGATAGCCTTCTTTTACGGGCATGTGGCATGAGCAGGAGCTTCAGTGCCGTGTTGTCGATTCCCAAGATGCTCACGATGAGTTGGCGACCGATCTTCGGCTGATGCACAGCGAGGTCAGCGACTGGTTGTTATGTGCGGCATGGAACGGATCTGCGTCCGATCCTGACTATCGTTGTTGTGTCAGCTGAAGGCATCCATAGAGTTTCTCGCGCAGCGCATCAACGTCGTGCAAGATTCTGGCGAGGCATTGCGTCGAGACTTGGATTCCGTGGTAGCCAAGCAAAGTCAAGCAAATGACACACTCAGCCAACGGATCGCAGACTTGGATGAGAAGCTGTTTGAGATCGACAAGGAAGTCCTTCGTGTGAAGCTAACGCTCCCGTCGATGGGGATCCGCACGGACAGCGCGAGTGGTGCCACTGCCACTTATCGAAGAGAAAGCGCGATTGAACTACGGCAGCAGGTCGACGAGATAATGGCCGAAGTCCAAAATCTGTGGGTGACTGTATGCTTTTGCATCATCTCGCCAGCATTATCCTCATCGGTTGTGCAATCTTCGTCCTTTCCTCGCAGCAAGGCCAACGTCATATCGTACCGCTGTGCCGATCGCCAGCAATTCGACGCTGTGACGACTCGTATGCAAGAGTCCAGTAAGACGCATCACAAGATCCAGCACGAAATTGATCAGCGCTTTCAGGAAGTTCAGGCTGCATTGGATCAGGTTGGAGTCCGCTCTTGAGCAACAATTTTTATATTGCATGATTCAGAAAGCAAGTTTGTTTGAAGATGGTCACGCGCGTCCCGAGTGAGCTGGCGAAGCGTCTTCAGCAGGCACAAGCGTCTTGGGATGCCGAAATCCAGCGGCTCAAGACCTGTGTGGCTCGCTTTGAAGCAGACCGGCAGCACAACGATCACCGCACGCTCAAGCGGTTGACCACTGGGGGGTGCGCAGATTCGACGCCTGCTTCCTTGCCTGGTGTAGATTCCGATAGTGAATTGCGCACACAACTCGGAGAGCTGAAGACAGAGATGCAAACACTCAGTGAAAGCCATACCACATCGGTACGTTGCGTCAAGATCGCCACACCGTGCTCATATTCACTCCACGATTGGGCTACACAGGCAAACGTTCTTGTTCGCACGATACAGCGCGTCGAGCGTGACCTGCTTGGTCTATACGACTGGACGCACGAGAAAGTGGACACATTGCAACGCGAAGTCACGTTCTCAAAAGAGATGCGCGCGTACCTCAACCGCAACGCGCGCATTCTTCCCAAGTGAGGAAGGAACGAGCGAACGACCACTGAGCCTATGCTGGCTGGTGCGCTGTGACAGGCATGGCGATTGAAGGGGCATCAACACAATTCCATTTATGCAATTGGCAGGCGTTCATATACAAGTCACCACGCGTTGGCGTTTCGTTACAGATCACACACACAAAGTATCGGAAGCAATCACCAGCGCCGATCGATCAGGCGTTGCACGACATCTTTTTGCATGGCTCCACGCCCAACTGCTGGCACATCTTCTTGTAGTTGGCGATACGCTGCTGCTCGTTCTCCTTGTGCGCTGCGGCCGCGCCGCACTCCAGACCGCCGTTGATGATGTCGGTGGCCTGCGCAAAGCCGTCGTCCTTGGTGACGACATCGTGGATCACGCGGCCAGCCTTCTGCGGCGTCATCCAGTACCAGAGGCCAGTTTGCCACGCCACGGCCGAGTCCGTGCCGACCTGCTCTGGTGCGTTGAGCAAGTCGATGCCAAGCGCCTTGCCAGCAGCATCGTAGTTGTAGTTCCAGCTCAACTGGATCGGGCCGCGGCCGTGGTAACGATGGCCCTTGGCACACGGCACTTGCGCGGCGTTGCAGTACTGTGACTCTGGGAACGTGTCCTTGGCGTACTCTTCGGGCGCCTTGAAGTTGTCGCACTCGTGCGCGGTCTGTGCCAGGAACGCCGCCAGCTCGCGCTTGTCGGCTTGTTCGTTGCCGCTGTTGGCGAACTTCGGGTATTTCTTGGCGGCGGCCACGAGTCCGTCGAACTTGTATAGCGCGTGCGCGCCAGGGAAGGTCTTGTCGAAGGCTGCCTGGTCGAAGCACTTGGTAAAGCCCGACGCTTCCGCTGCTGTTGGGGCGGTCGATGTCGAGTTGCTGGATGGGGCTGCGGTGATCGCAATCGGCGCAGTAGAAGGCAAGATGGAAGGCGGCGCCGATGGAGCCGTCGATGGCACGACTGAACGTTGTGGTTGGACGATGTGGTTGATGGCGTTCTTGATTCCATCGACATTCAAGGCGTTGATGTCAGCCTTGAGAGTGCTGAAGTCGTAGTCTTCGGCTGCACCCATTGGCATGTTGGCCAGCGACAGCATGGCGACAACCGACAGAGCAAGGGAGGCGATAGTCTTCATGGAGAAGGTGGTTGGACAGGTTAGGTTGAGTTAGGCAGTTGTGGGCGCTTGGTGACCAGGTCGACAATTGGAGAGTGAGCGAAGAGGAGCGCATCGACCGAGGAGGTGCGGAGGATCTGCGATGTCATGGTGATGAGCGACGGGAATGTGTTGCGCAAGGATGCCGGTTGATGTTGATGCGACTGCCGTTTGGTTGCAGAAAATATTGCCAAGATTTTGTGATCGCAGCGGACAGTTGTTGAATGAGGAAAGCATTTTCTGAAGTGGCGTTATGCCAGCTGTTGCGTTGGAATGGCCAAGTCACTCTGTGAGCCATCCATTGCGATTGCAATTCATGATTCGCTCCGTCTGGGGACATCGGATCAGCATGAGAATGTTTGCAGAGAGGAAAGTGCATGCTGAGTGGGAGCGCATGGCTCAACTCTCGCTGTCGGCTTGGGCTCGGCAAGTGAAGTTTGCAGCAACAAGAGCTCGAAGCATCACAAACAGAAGTGTTCTGCGATGACATCTGCTTACTTTGCCGTCGAATACAGGATGAATTTCTCCGAATCTCATCCGTTGCCACGTCCTGAACATACAGCGACTGGTACTCAGTTGGCATTCGTTGAATCGTAGTTTCCCTCTAGGCGTCTGTCTTCCAAGGTGCCTCGATCCCCCTCCTAAAACTTTGATGTCCTTCATCACCATGACATCGCAGATCCTCCGCACCTCCTCGGTCGATGCGCTCCTCTTCGCTCACTCTCCAATTGTCGACCTGGTCACCAAGCGCCCACAACTGCCTAACTCAACCTAACCTGTCCAACCACCTTCTCCATGAAGACTATCGCCTCCCTTGCTCTGTCGGTTGTCGCCATGCTGTCGCTGGCCAACATGCCAATGGGTGCAGCCGAAGACTACGACTTCAGCACTCTCAAGGCTGACATCAACGCCTTGAATGTCGATGGAATCAAGAACGCCATCAACCACATCGTCCAACCACAACGTTCAGTCGTGCCATCGACGGCTCCATCGGCGCCGCCTTCCATCTTGCCTTCTACTGCGCCGATTGCGATCACCGCAGCCCCATCCAGCAACTCGACATCGACCGCCCCAACAGCAGCGGAAGCGTCGGGCTTTACCAAGTGCTTCGACCAGGCAGCCTTCGACAAGACCTTCCCTGGCGCGCACGCGCTATACAAGTTCGACGGACTCGTGGCCGCCGCCAAGAAATACCCGAAGTTCGCCAACAGCGGCAACGAACAAGCCGACAAGCGCGAGCTGGCGGCGTTCCTGGCACAGACCGCGCACGAGTGCGACAACTTCAAGGCGCCCGAAGAGTACGCCAAGGACACGTTCCCAGAGTCACAGTACTGCAACGCCGCGCAAGTGCCGTGTGCCAAGGGCCATCGTTACCACGGCCGCGGCCCGATCCAGTTGAGCTGGAACTACAACTACGATGCTGCTGGCAAGGCGCTTGGCATCGACTTGCTCAACGCACCAGAGCAGGTCGGCACGGACTCGGCCGTGGCGTGGCAAACTGGCCTCTGGTACTGGATGACGCCGCAGAAGGCTGGCCGCGTGATCCACGATGTCGTCACCAAGGACGACGGCTTTGCGCAGGCCACCGACATCATCAACGGCGGTCTGGAGTGCGGCGCGGCCGCAGCGCACAAGGAGAACGAGCAGCAGCGTATCGCCAACTACAAGAAGATGTGCCAGCAGTTGGGCGTGGAGCCATGCAAAAAGATGTCGTGCAACGCCTGATCGATCGGCGCTGGTGATTGCTTCCGATACTTTGTGTGTGTGATCTGTAACGAAACGCCAACGCGTGGTGACTTGTATATGAACGCCTGCCAATTGCATAAATGGAATTGTGTTGATGCCCCTTCAATCGCCATGCCTGTCACAGCGCACCAGCCAGCATAGGCTCAGTGGTCGTTCGCTCGTTCCTTCCTCACTTGGGAAGAATGCGCGCGTTGCGGTTGAGGTACGCGCGCATCTCTTTTGAGAACGTGACTTCGCGTTGCAATGTGTCCACTTTCTCGTGCGTCCAGTCGTATAGACCAAGCAGGTCACGCTCGACGCGCTGTATCGTGCGAACAAGAACGTTTGCCTGTGTAGCCCAATCGTGGAGTGAATATGAGCACGGTGTGGCGATCTTGACGCAACGTACCGATGTGGTATGGCTTTCACTGAGTGTTTGCATCTCTGTCTTCATGAATAGATCAATATCCGAAACAAATCCGCTAGAGTCAATTTGGGGGGCAAGTGGCAATGAGCAATCTTTTTTGGGATTACTGTGCCTGGCTGTGGCTGATGAATTCGCTCGCTGCATTCGTCTTTATCGCACGAATGCCATGCGCAGGACTTCGTAGTGCTGGCAGAGCGTGTGTGTCATCGCTTGATGGGGTCACTGACGATCCGTTTTGGTTTTGAAGCTCTGACTGATCACACCTATGGTCCTCACAGTCGTCGTGCAGGATTGCTCGGACCGAGCTCATTCATGACTTTGCAACACGATGGCAACAACTTCAACGCGCTACTGGCAAGGTGCTCGGCATCAGAGCAGGTCGACACGGACCCAATTGTATGACCATCTGTGTGGATGATGGATCAAGTGGCCGAGTTTCCATGTGGGATGTGGCGCTGGCTTTGCTCCAGCTGTGTTGTTGCGAAATTATTCACCTCCGTCACTGTCCCTGTATAATAGAATAACCTGTGGTCAACAACCAAAGAGACGTTCCCCGTAAACACGATGATCGATGATTACACTACCTCTATGAATACATAACCGGTGTTATTCGATATTGTTGTGGTATGCCGTGTCCACGTCTTGCCATGCCAGTGTGTGACTGCCATGGTAACGACGGCGGTGGTCATCAGCAGTCGTGGACATTCGAGCCCATGAGCAAGCACAAGAAAGAGAAGCACGACGCGTACGTCGACCCAAACGATGAGTTCGTAGAGGTGCGCGACAAGAGAGGGCTCTTTGACGTGCTCGGCGTGCAACTCGGCGTGTGGCGCGTCGGTCTGTGGAGCTGTTTCGAGTCGCTTGTGCCCAACTGCGCCATGGCGACGCTGTTGCCGTGTGTGTCGCTGGCGCAAATTACTGTCCGGATGGGGATGACCACGTACCTGCGCGCGCTGGTGCTTTTCGGCCTCCTAATGTTCGCGGGCACTGCTTTAGCTGCGTTCCTCGTGTTTTACTTGACAAGCTCGGCGTACTTGGGCATCCAAGGCATCATCCTCGTCTACATCGCCGGCGTCGCGACTGTCATCTGCCTCGTGATCTATTCTATCGCCGCCTCGTACATCCGCATGCGCGTCCGCACGACGTTCCAGATCCCTGGCAGCATGCTTGAGGACTGCTTCCGGTCGTTCTTCTGTCACTGCTGTGTCGTGGCGCAGATGGCAACGCACGTTAAGAGCTACGAACCAGGTCATTGCGCATTCAGCGCCCCGGACACGCTTCCAGGCTATGGCTAAGATGGCTAAGACATGGATCGACGCGAAACCAACAAATTTCTGTAATACACTAAACGAGACTGTGTTGCTGTGGGCCGTGAATATGAGTCGTGCAAGGTGTCGTCCCTTCTGAAAGTAAACACACCCACCATCTGTCCCAAGCAAGTGAATGGCACGCTGCCGCTCCTGTACCTGGTTTCTTAAGGACAAGCTCTGACTTGGAAGCTCACTCGACAACCAGCTCTCAAGATGCGAACAGAAGCGAAGACCGAGAAAGCTGGCACGACAAGGACTACTACGAGCACGAAGACGGCGTCGATGAACTGCAAGAAAAGGGCGGGCTCTTTGACGTGCTCGGCGTGCAGTTGGCTGTGTGGCGTGCCGGACCTTGCGAATGCACGGGCTCGCTTGTGCCGAATTGCGCCATGTCGACGCTGTTGCCGTGAGTTGTCGTTCGGACGGACCAGTTATGGACTCCAACGTCTACTTAGAATATATAAGTATCGTCAGCGGATGTCTTCGTCGCCGAAAAACCTTCCTGACCCCAAAGATCGGTCCCCAAATGCTGGAGTATGGATTCCGGAATCGCATTCGCTCGATCAAATTGTTGCGTGCGCTGATTGTTCAGTGCCCGGATGAAGACGTACGTGTACGCACTGTTGTTGTTCTTCTCGCTGTGGGTGATCATAATTGCAAGCACCGTGGTGTTGCAAGTTGCCAAACTCACTTCAGACGACCACGACTTGAAACTTATCATTCCGCATGTCATCACCTTGGTTTTGATAATATTTCGCTTTGTCTTCGTCGTTGGGGCCTCGCGTGTCCGGACACGGGTGCGCACCAGCTTCCAGATCGCGGGAAACGTTCTAAACGACTGCTGCCTAATGTGCTGTTGTGAATGCGGTGCCGTCGCGCAACTGGCGACGCACGTGCAGAGCTACCAACCGCGGCATTGTGGCTTCGGCGCACCAGACACCTTGCCAGGATACTGCCGATTCCAACAAGCATTATTCATTCCGCCAGTTATCGACTTCAGACCACTCCGCTAGAAATGAAGGTCTCTGGGCTCGGCTCAGTAATACTCGCAGTCGCAGAACGCTCTCCCAAGTACGTCGCAGCCGACCTCTCAGCGCTTATACTGTGACCTGGACGGCGAAGATGGTTTCAGATGGGATACAATGCTGCGTAGTGCTGGCTCACGTGCACCGGCCTTCAAGAGTGCAAGCGCTTTACACACAGGTCGCCACGTGCCATTTGCTTCGCAGCGTGATGAGCATCAACACCAACTCCCCGTAAGCCAAGTCGCTCAAGCAAGAGCCACAGCTGATCGCGAATGCACACGCACCCTTGCTGTGCGATGGCGATGACCCATCCACTTGCGACAACGACATCACTAAAGTCTACCTCTATGATGTGCGTCCGTGTGCTCGTCGCTGGTATCCGAACGAAGGTACTGCCAATTTTTGGGATAGTCACTGATGTAGCCGCGTCCAGCTCTTGGCATGCCAACACATCCCTGAATGTGCGCCGCTGGAGCGCAGCCCCACCTAGAGGAAGGCCAAGTCATCAAATGCGAAAGCAGAGACCCCAACGTCTATCGCCTCACGGTTGGCATGCGTCGCTGGTACCCAGCGCCAGCCGTTGGCCGTTCTTGGAACTCTGTCTGGGGACAGTTCAACGTGGTCGAGTACTCGGTGCTTCTGGAATCCCCAAGATGGAAAACAAGAAGTGGTCGCAGCCTCAACGCACTCAAAAGTTGCTACACACCTATCGCAAGTGATCACAGAGCTCACCATGCATTGTCGTGCAGTAATCGTATCATGCCGTCATCGTTTACGAACCGTATGTCGGGATGTTCAGGCACAGCGGAGCTCTGCACTGGTGGTGTCATCGACCATTCGTGGACGTTCGCTGTGTCGAAGTTGAAGACGATCACGACACGTTTTGGGCGCGGCCGCAGCGCACACAGAGATCCTGATGCAACTCACCGATGTCGCATGGCTTCCACTGAAAGTTTGCATGTCTGTCTTCAGCTCATCAAGCTGCGTGCGCTATTCGCTATCGGAATCTGCACTCACAAAGAAGCAGCAGTCGAATCTGTGCAATTCTCAGCAGTCAAGCGCTTGAGCGTGCGGTGATCTGTGCGCTGTTGCTCTGCTTCTAACCGAGTCACGCTGATCTTGAGCCGCTGGATTTCGGCCTCGGTAGACCATCAACAAGCAGGCTGTCTCGGTGATTCATGTCCATTAGTACTATTTTCCAACAGGAGAATGAGAGCTTTAGTCGGTTGTATTTTCAAAATTTTATGGATTCAAGATTTGACATTTTGCAGAATGACGTATCCAGCTACACTTACATGTCACCGATGGTGGGGAAACTATCTCCGACCATGGTAGACAAAGTCCAAATGGTAGTATAGCAAATAGACTGCGGAGAAATGGGAGAACGAAGTGTGTATTACTGGGAAGAATGCAAACTGAGAACAAAATGCAATCTACACTGCTGACACCGTGCCGAGTTCTACACCATTTCAAGCGCAAGATTGCGCTATCCAAATTCATGTTACTCCCAGATTTACCCCCAAGGGCACAAGCGACAGACACTCCAGCCCAGACCCACGCCTCGGAGCACAGCCGGGCCGCCCTGTGGCGTCCACGCCAGCCATTCGTTGCAAACGGGTGCGGCGAGACGTGATGAACCTTGACGCACCAATCCGCCGACGGAGTGACGCCCGTCATCTTGGCGAAGAAGTCACGACATCGAGGATTGGGCCCCTCGTTCGCCACAAGCTGAGTGAAGTGAAGAGAAGTCATGACCCTTCTCACGCAAAACCGCCGGCAGGGTGACGCCCGCATTCAAGGCGAACAAGTCAACGCAGCTGACAGCGGGGATTGAGAGCCCTCGCGGCCAACCACAGCGCGCAGAGCCGTCGTGGGGCTCGCGCTAAACTGCCTGACGGTGTGACGCCCGTCATTCAGGCAACCAAGTCACGACGATGAGGAGTGGGGCCCTCATCGTCACAATCCGCACACGGAGAATTTGAGACGCTCCAGGTGCAACAACGCCGACGGAGTGACGCCCGTCAACAAGGCAGCCAAGTCGCGATGCCGAGACTGGGTCCTCGTGCGTCTCCAGACAAGCTTGTTCAAGACAGTCGATAGAACGTGACCGCAATGTGCGGCGCGCCAAGCCTCTTCCACCGTACAGGCCAGAACCAGCCACCGAAGCGTGTGCAGCTCATCCACGATCACACAAGTTTTGTAGACTCACGTGGTCCGTCTTTTTCCTGGTATGCAGGATTCCTCAATTCCGGCTAGATACGTTATCCAAGGACGTACGTACTAGACAACAACAACGACAACGACAACAACAATATCAAATTCATGTTCAAACGATCCAAGATCAAGTTCGTTGACGTCTAACCACCCGTTGCAAATCCAGAGTCATTTTCATACCATCCAAATATGCAATCATGTAATCGAAGTTCAAGACCAAACGACAGCGATGTCAATTCGCACACCCACCGCTAAATTCTATTCGAACTTGAAGTTGGTTGGTCTATTTGAGCTTTTGCATTATTCAATTACGACCTTTGGTTCGTTGCTTTCAACGGATTCCGTCGAACTTGAACTTGTGCAGAACGAAGCGTGGGTTCAGCGATCTCATCTTGAAGTGGAAATGGTGTACGTCGTTATGGAACACGTGTTCTGGAATACTCAATTGAGTTGCACACGACAACTGGATCAGCAGTGAACAAGAGACAGTTCATACATCACGACACTTCCCCTCTACTCGAATCACAGACACCACTTTTGACACACAACATGATGAGTTGAGGTGTTGGCAATGGCTTCATGAGGAAGTCAGCGAGCTGGTTTGCTGAATCGAAGTGCTCGAGCTGGATGTTTCCATTCTTGCCGTGGTCACGAACGAAGTGCACCTCTAAATCAATGTGCTTGGCTCTTGGCGTATCCTTAATTGTATTCCAATGCAGCTCGAATGGTTGTTCCAGGTCCTTGGAAAGCATTGATACTGCGACGCAGATATCAGGCGAGTTCCATTTGCGACGTACACTAGGGACCCAATCAATCCATGATATCTGGTAGCTTGAGTAAATGGCTTGTCACTTTGTTGTCAAATTACATGGGTTGCGCACCGTACATGCGTTTGCTTGACCGAAGGCTCAACCATGCGCTTGATGAACAGTGGCTGTCGAAGCCACAGCTCCCCCTTCTCGCGCTGGTGTTGAACTTCCTTCCCAGGATGTATTTGGCGTCATCCAAGGCTGCCAAGTCCTTGCGAACATCTTCAGCTTCTTCTTCTGTTATGCAGCCAACCAGCAAGTCCTCCACGTAGAGGGCGATGAATGTTGGACCCTTGTCGCCGACTCGGACGAACTTACATAGTATTCTAGCCATCGGGTTGAGGACGCATGGCTGCCAACAAGCGGAGCCATGCATTTTCGAGTTGCATCGAACCCATCTTCTGTCGGGGCGTGCATCATGCGCTTGCATATATGCAAGATTGGCGAACGCATCAATGCATTGAACTTGTACTTCTGGGCGTTGTTCAGCTCCTTTTGCCAATACTTGATCACATGCCAGTGACACAGTAGTACTGGGATGCCTTCAAACACGCTTTTGATGGCGGCCATTTCAGTAAAATCCTTGTCGATCATCACAGCTTGGAAAGACGAGATCTGCCGCACACTCCTTGAATGCCATTGTCGCGAAGACGGCCCGGATGGTTTGGTGCCATACCGCTGCAGCTTGTTTTAGACCATAGAGACTGCGTCTAACGCGACAAATCTTCCCATCTCGTGTCTTGATGCACGAAGGCACAGTCACATACACAGTATCTTCCAGATCGCCATTCAGGAACGCAGTGCCCACGTCGAATTGCGTGAAGAAGGGCAAGCTGTCAACAAATTGCAAGAAAACCTCGGACCGTGCTCAGACTGGCAACCGGGGCGTATGTGTGCCCGTAATCCAACCCATGCGTTTGAAGGTACCCGAGCGCGACAAGTCGCGCTTTGTAGCGTGTGATGTTGCCTTCAGCTCGTATGTGGGCGAAGTCGCCCAACGCGAGAGTGCATGCATGTTGACGAGTTGTTGGACGCTCATGAGCTCGAGGTACAATATCTCCACCCGTACTGTCCAGTTGAGGCACCGCCGACTTGGGAACGAGTGATGACGCGGCTGAGAACGAGTGACGGCTCGTGAGCGGGGACAATTGACTGTGCTTCACTCATTGGTGCGTCATTCGTAGTGTTCATCTCATGTGGTCCATCCATCTCCATCGACTCTATAGGTGCTTCTTCTCGTTGACCACGTCCTTCATCATTGCCGACATCAAGCATCTCCACATCTGTGTCATGAGTCACGTCAGTGGTTGGTGTGCGGTTTTTGTGTTCGCACTCATCTCACCACTGGAATTGCTGGTAGTCTTACTCTGGTTGAACATCTCGGAATGTACTTGGAGGGTTCTCGCTCACCGCGACACTCTGATTCACAACAAGTCGCCGGTCCTCTTCATCCCACACGCGACAGCTTTGGCCGTGTCGGCGTATCCTAGGAAGATACATCTGTTAGCCTTTGTCTCCGCCTTGTTCTCTTTGACTTGGCGACGTGAACAAACCCTTTCGATCCAAACACACGCAGGTGATGCATTGATCGTCAGACACGGTGAAGACTTCGTGTGGAGTGACTGTGTGTCGTGCTGTGTTCTGTCATTACAGCTTCTCCGCACCATGCTTTGTCAACTTGCATGTGGTAAAGCATTGTTTTTTTTCATCTCGACAATGGTCCGATTCATTCTCTCTACTTTGCCATTCTGTTGCGGCAAGTACGGTGCTGTGGTTTCGTAGACGATGCCATTGGCAGCACAGAATTCATTGAACTGACGATTCACAACGTCATCTTGCCGAGCACACAGTCATCACATGTTGCACTCACGTGTGATAAAGTGATCGCGCCAGCTTGCTGTTTCCGGTATGCATTGAGGCCACGAAGTGATATCAAGCCTGTAGAAGAGCTGCCAAGTCATGTTTTCCAGTCGTTTTCACACTGAACACACGTGGAACAAGCTCCCACACCTTGGTTACCACCTACGACGACATGTTACCGATGGTGGGAAGTTGTTACTAGCCGAGACCAATGATGCACAAAGGTAACAAGCGTGTACATGTGTTGCCAAGTGTTTGCAAGTGTTAGTTTTCCATGTGGGAACGTCGGAGTCAAGCGCGGTGTGAAGATTACCGAAGTCGGGTTGAGGCATCCCCGTAAACACGTCAGAGTTAGTCTTCCATAGTAGTACATGAGTAGTACTACATGGTAGTTCGATAGTAGTACATGAGTAGTACTAAATGGTAGATAACGTTCTGTTCTCAAGTGCTGCCAATGGCAACGATCCAAGTGGCAGTGCTTGTCTTGTTTTCATCCACCACTGGGAAACAGTGTGGGTTTGTCGGAAACGGGGCAGTGGCCGATACCGTTACCGTGTTTTTGGAAGGCTCTCCGCCATTAAATATTTCAATGTCAGTGTGCATTTTGCCTTGTTGTGTTTAAGTGCCCTCGTAGCAGTATGGCGTAAAGCCCAGGCACTGCATTGTTGCTGTCGTCGGGTAAGAGCCTGTAGTTTGGCGAGGCCTAGCAGAGGGCTTACACAATGGGGTGTAGTTGTGTTACCGCCCCCACTGGTCATTGCTGTGTTTATATTGGTGTGGAGTGCCCGTACACAGTGATTTATATTCAGTACTCTGCGATACCAGCCTGTAATTGCTGTGTTATCGTATTGAGGAAGGCGTAACAGGGGCTTGAGGTCGTGATGACTTCGTTCCGTGCCATAAAGACTAAGTGTTTACGACTTGAGTGCCTGAACTTAGCGTGTATCGGTGGCAGTTTACCCAGTCTGTCCTGCCCGGTAAGTTTACGATCAGAGGATTGCTTGCGTTCCCCTCTGAGTGTATTGAGTGAATCTTATAAGGGCGCACTCCCAGCTCCGATCCAAGGATCGAATTTCTGGGAGGTCCTAATCGAGACCTCATAACCTCCGTGGTTACTGTGTCTTGTCCACAATCGTTCGGAGTACTGCTCTGTTACGATACGACACACGCTTCCACTTGTGTGGAGGTTTGGAACACCATCTACAGCGTCACACACTTGATTGAGCTTGGACTTGCAGCCAAAGCTGCAACTGGACCTGAGTTGCCGGTGGTGATCGCTATACCGAACAACTTCCCTTGCTTGACCACTCGAGCAATGGTGTTTCCGTGTGCTTCAAAGACACACGTGTTGCGTTCAAACTTGACCGTCGCGCCTTTGGCGGTCAATGCTGGAATCGACAGCAGCTTGCGGTCTAACTCGGGCACATAGAGGACCTCCGTCAGTTTCGTCCTCGTGCCGTCTTTCATAGTGATTCTGATGTCACCGACGCCGATTGCTGGCAATTGCTCCCCGTTTGCCACCGTGATTTCAATCGCACTTGCTATCATCTTGAACTCAACGAAGTTGGCCTTCTCGTTAGTCATATGGCAACTCGCACCACTACTCAGGAGCCATGTTGACCCCACCACCCCATCTTTACTTGTAGCATATACATGCTCAGGCTGGTTGCCGCGCAGCCGCGGGCAGTCCTTGCGCTTGTGGTCTTGCTGTTTGCTCGAAGCATAGCCTTGGAATCGTCTTTTGTCGTGCGGCGCCTTGCCTCCCTAGCCATCGTGTCTCTTATTAGTGCGATTCTGTCTTGACATCCCGCGCTTGCCTTGTATGCCTGCCTTGTACGCGCCTTCCTTGCGCTCACGCTTCTGCAACCCGTTACTCTCTTCAAAGCATCTCTTTTGCTTCCAACAGCGTGACTCTCTCTCTCTCGGCTTGATGGTCCTGATCATTGCGTCAAATGCTTGTGGCAGGCTTTCCAATAGAATGATCAGTCGCTCTGCTCATCAACATTGTCGCCAACGGAGCCAATCTCAGGCAAAGAACGTCGAACTTGAGCAGGTGCTCCATCAGGTTGTCACCTGATCCCATCGCAAACTCATGTAGCTGCTTCCTGAGCTGAACTCGGTTGTGGAGATTTTGGCTCACGAAGAATACTCGCAGTATATCCCAGTCTTCGAATGCTGATGTTGCCTGGCGAACTATGGACTGGTACGCAGGACTCAGCAATTTGCAGATCACACCCAACGCCTTCATGTCACGGACTTCTCACCCTGGTGTTTCCCGTTTCATGCTTCAGTAGGATGTGTGTGTGATCCAACAAGTCCTTCCTTGCTTGGGCATTGAACTCCCATGGGACGTAGTTATCGTCCATGCGATGTCGAGTTGCACACGACAACTGGATCAGCAGTGAACAAGAGACAGTTCGACAGGTAGTCATGGCACCCGAGGCGCCTTCAGATGTCCGTGGGGACGTCTATACGTTTCCATAGCGCGCTTGGCGCCTCATACAAATACATTCGCTCGCTTTCTGCCCGCTTGCGGCGCCTCTCCTCTGATGTGGCGAGGTATTTGGCCAATACGCGCTTGTAATGCAGCTTGTCTTGCGCTCGTAAGGGGATTAACCCCTCGTGAAAGTTCGTCAAAGCAGTGCACAATCGCAGGATGCTATCATATGAACCTTCGTTCCATGTGAATGTGGCCTGCATGATGCGCCACAACAACGGTAGTCCGAAGTAGTTTTCCACGAGCAATCGGTCAGCTGAGATGTTGACGTTGCGGGACATCTAGCTGGCTTACGCTTAGGCATGATGGTGCGGATGGAGGTGGGAGGGGGGCGCCTTGGTAGCCCTTGTCGACAAGGACCGCTCACACGTGCTTAAGCTCGAGCCATCGCTCCCCAAAATCGGGCAGTTTACTTTCATGCTCTGTCTTCTTGAGCGGCAGCATGTGTACTTCCTCCCGGTCCGCAAAGATCGAAAGGTCTGACGTGCTCCCAACGTAGTAGCGCGAAACGGCTACCGCTGCCACCAACCATAGTCGCCGTGCTTGCCCGAGTAGTATCGTTTAACCTCGCTAAATGCACCGGCAGGGCGATAGCAGGGTTGGAACGTGACGTCAGTTGCGTAGAGTGCATACGGGTAATTATGAAAACCATGCTGGTGTCTACGACGGAACATCGCCGCAAATCGAACAGGTTCGATGATCTGGATCACGCGCGAGACGAGCTTTTCCATGGTGGGACCAAGCATGCCAAACATGGTGGCACGTTGGTCCCAAGTAGGACAATGTTTCAACATGACGAGGGCATGAAGTAGGCATCCTTAGAACCCTGGCTTGGGTTTCGCTCTCTTCCAACAGTCCAACGTGCGTTCAACTCATCCTCGACGACACTCAACAAAACGTTGAATTCCTTCGAGGAGAAGTTAGTCATGGAGCGTATAGTGCCGTCGCCATTGATGCAAAAACATTCGTCGTGGTGTCGGGCCGGAGTGTCGTCTTGCTCGGTTCGTTGACCGAGAAACCGTTCCAGCTCAGTCAGGCACTGAGCCTGGTTGAGCATATCCTCTCGCGCTCGCAGCTGAAGCTGCCGGATTGTGTCGTTGAGCAGAGGAGGCATTGCACATGTGGTGTTGCAGATCTCATAAATCACTGATCTCCAACCACAAAGCAAACAAACGGGCTTGCGGCGAGCCTTTGTGAGCGCAATCGTGTCGACGAGACGCTCACACACACAAACTTGTTTCCTCACAAGTCACTAACGCAGCACGTCACTCCAAAAAACCCAAGTCCTTTTGAGACACTGAGTAGCTGAGCTTCGGCTTAGGCGTCGATGCCTTAGGTACTCCAATTGGCACAACACTCGCTGGATCTATCGGATCGCAGCTTGATTGRCACTGTTCTGGCACGACACTCACCGGATCTATCGGATCTCGGCTTGATCGACACTTTCCAAGGTAGATCTCTGCAGATCTTTCGATTCCAATACAAATCACCGCACACAGCCAAAGATCTCTGTGGCGGGACACCGTACGACGATGTGCTGGGGTTGAYGAGTCCAAAGCCGGTGYCCACACTCGTTGGAGAGCGAATATGGGYGCMCAGCAGACCTCCTTTCGTATAGATCTACTATATGCAGCACTCCACACTCACGATCCAATGCAGATCACACTTACGCACTTCGACAGCAGCGCAAATCCACACGCAAGCACACAGATGAAGAGAGACTTGCGTAGATKAAGGAAAACTTTGTACTGATTGTTACTCCTATTGCTATACCTCTTGYACTCTGTCCTTGGTGTGGCTCTGCCCCTCCGTGCACTTGTGTCCCTTCAGTGCACAYGCCCTTCCATGCACGTCCCTCCAGTGCACGTGCCTTTCCAGTGCACACGTCTCCTCCGCACACTTGGTCCCACCTCCGAATAGTGGACGGTTCCAGATTTATGCAGAAAGATCGCTTGTGCAATCAAAGGGTTTGTCGCCAAAGATCGCGCGACATATCCATCTGCAACAAACCAGAGCCCAGGTCTCACCCTAAGTACGGATCCCGAATTACCGTGGGTATCCGACCTAAGTGCGCCTTCACARAAGAAGATCCTGCCTACGAATATAATAAATATCCTGAAATATATCTAATTCGCAGATCTGGATCCTCTTCGCAATATCTTGATAACCAGTGAGAATAAGAACATGATCTTCATATATCTGGAACCTCTGCAAGATGTCCCGTGTGACGATGCGCGAATCGGGGATCAGTCTAGGTCCACTTGGTTCCCATTCACAAAGACTTTTGCGATCTCCCCACGACACCAACATTCCAACGCACTATGCCACACACAGTCGATGAAGGAGCTTAGGCGGTCAGCATTTGGGAATGAGCAGTTGCAGCGACAGCACTTTCTCAGGAGCTGTTGTCCCCCAATGCCCCGGGTGCTGGCGTCCCCCAGAAATGAGTGGTGCGTAGTTTTGCATATGATTGGATATACTGTCTGTGTCCTGGTTTTGTGTTTGATGATCAGATGTATTTGTAACATGTCGATCATCACGGAAATTACAATGTCTTTGACCCAATCGTCCATGGTCTGCAAGGGCGTGGTCGTTGTATGGGTTGTCCGTGGGTGCACAGTAATTGAACTGGGTTTCTACTGTCTAATCGACTTTGCACTCAACAAACGTCTTCAACGTGATCCAATCGAGCTTGACGCCAATCGAGTTCGAGCCGATACTAGGAGATGAGGTCTGCGGCGAAACGGTACAAACATTGATGTTGACTGTGAAATAGAATAACCTGCTGAAAATCACCATTGATCGTTGGCTGTGTCTCCCGTATCCACAAGACTTTTTATAGTACTTGTGGCACAAGTAACCTCTGTGAGTGCATCTCCAGTGATATCCAGGCTGCCGGTCACACCTTACAAATTGCACGATGACCGCTATGGCGGTGGTCATCAGCACGCGGACATTCGAGACCATGAGCGAGCACAAGAAAGGCAAGCATGACGCGTTTGTCGACCCAAACGAGGAGTTCGAACAAATGCGTCACAAAGGCGGGCTGTTCGACGCTGTTGCCGTGTGTGTCGCTGGCGCAAATTACTGTCCGGATGGGGATGACCACGTTCTGGTCACCCCTGAGTGTGTGGCTTGGCGTTCTCTTGGTGTGACAAGGAAACATATGGGACTCCAATGCAACTGAATCTGTCTGGTGCGTGGGTTTTGATGTTGGGCCACACCATGCTCTCACGACCTTGGCAAGTCATTCAACAACGAGCTCTCAAGATGCGAACAGAAGCGAAGACCGAGAAAGCTGCCAATGGCAAGGACTACTATAAGCACGAAGACGGCGTCGATGAACTGCAAGAAAAGGGCGGGCTCTTTGACGTGCTCGGCGTGCAGCTGGGAGTGTGGAGCGCCGGACCTTGCGAATGCACGAGCTCGCTGGTGCCGAATTGCGCCATGTCGACGCTGTTGCCATGTGTGTCGTTGGCTCAAGTTGCTGTTCGGACGGGGATGACAACGTACGTGTGGGCACTGTTGTTCTTCTTCTCGCTGTGGGTGATGGCCATCGGAAGCGCCGTGGCGTTGCATGTTGCCAAGCTCACTTCAGAAGACCCAGACATGGAAATGGTCGCTCCGCGAGTCACAATCTTCGTGTTGATGATAATTCGCTTCATCTTCGTCGTTGGGGCCTCGCGTGTCCGGACACAAGTGCCATGGCCGGGATCTCGAGTCAGCTTGATGAATCCAGCAACCACGGAGATCTGAACATCGCTCAGGCAACCGTCGACAACCAAGTCCGTATGGAGGATGGCACTTCGTCCACCAGTGTCAACATCACGTCAATCCGGGATAATGGTACCCTTCGCGCCAGCCCAGCTCGCTCTGAATCTCGTGATGTCGTTCAGGACGACTCTCGTATGCTAACTCTTTCACCGTCGTCGCAAGCTCAGACACCACGTAGGGAATCGTTGGTGG